>JALIZH010018093.1:0-17527 GCA_030522465.1 Rhipicephalus appendiculatus | reverse complement strand
AACAGACGTTTAACCATGAGAGGCATAACAAAGCACGCAGCGGTGAATATAGATTTCTCAAAGTTGCAAAAAGTGAGTGAAGCTCTCAGCCTGCTACAGACTGTTGCATCTAACGACTTTTCTTAACTCTACACTCGAACCAATGACAACGTTTTTCGAATTTCCATGTCTATTCGTTCGAGGTACCAAGTACAAGGACGTCCGCTTATTTCTAGTTTAATGTGAAACGGAGGCCTCACAATGATCTCCGACTCTAAGGCCTAATTGGTAAAACATCGGGCGCGTAACTCGAAGGTTGTGGGTTCGGATCCTACAGGAAGGAAATCGTGATTTTTCATCCAGAATCATTCATTTCAATTTACGTCATAATTAGTGCACGCGCTACTGATTGAAGATAACAATGTTTCCTATGCTTTCCTTGGCATAAATGTATGTTGGATTAACATAGTTGTGTTTAATTACCTAGAAACGAACCACCTGGAAAAATTACCCCGTATGACCTTGTATGATGTAGAAAGCTTACTTTCTAGTTTCTTGCACTGTCATGCTATATTTACATACGGCACTGCCCCTTCACAGTGCCAGAGTATTTCTCGACGGCGTGGTGAATTGTGAAAGTACAAGACCGCCACTACATTCGAACTGTCCGCACCACGCAGTCCAACTTATCTTTGCTGTTGATTTCAGTTGCCGCAACGGCGCAGAAGCCGGACTACTACACGTTCTGCTTCTGGGATGGCTTCTCCCGTTTCCGATCCGATCCTTACAAGTCCAGCGTCAGCGACATCCCCGCAGAACTCTGCAGCGCCGTCGTCTACTCCCACGTGACCATCGACGAAAAGAGCCACTGGATTAGGCTGACCGATAAGGAGCTGGAGCTCGGTAGACGTGAATGCCTTGTTTCTATTTGCGACTGCTCGTTCGTTAATAGCCATTATTTGGGAACTAGCAAGAGTTGACAAAGCAGTGGCACGGTAGCGCTGCTCGTAAAACGAGGGAGCAGCCAATCGACACAGCAAACACGCATATATTGCCGCCCTATTGAAAATTCATCCATCATCCATTACCAAATCCAGCGAAATGACGCAATGTCTTCCGTCATAATAGTGGACATTCTAGTGTTCATGATGGAGACATTGGCGGTGTTGTGGCCCCCCTCCGGCCAAGTCTGAGACATTTGCCTCTTCGTCCAGCTGACTGCCCTGAACCTGGACTGAAAGATAGCAATTTATCACGTTAAACTATGCGCTCGGTAGGCTCCCCATCTGGCCTAGAAAAGGCGCTTACCATGGGTAGCTGTTGTTGTGAACCGCTGCTCCCTTTCTATCCCTGATCAGGGTAGTTAACTACACGCAGGCCTATAGGATTACCATCTCGCTCAGGGATCTGTGTGGAGAGACTGGCTACATTAATTCAGCCTTCAGTGAGGCACACAATGGTAGTCAGCATGTCTACACCATGGCCACTTCAATACCCACCATTGTGATGGAAAACATTTCCTCTTAATAGTGGTTTATGCTAATGGATAACGAAGACATTTCATAAGCCTGACCCGTCCGTTGCGAAAAAAAGTTGCGTAATTCATTTCATATTTTTGTTTTTTTTTTCATCTATCATAATATAAGAGCCTAATCACGTCGATAACGGTGACACCGCACTGGCGCCCAAATGAATAAAGCACCCACATTTATGAAACTGATTGGCCTGGCTTTATGTTGACAGACAGCTCACATTCATTCTGTCTGCCAGTATGACTGACGAAGGTGCGAAGGAAGCGAAAGCGCAATAATCTAATATAAATGCAGCGACTGCGTCATAATGTTCATATATTGAAGTATATCTTTCTTTTTTTATACTTCCGTAGCGTTTGCGGTAATATTTACGCCATATACTTAATTCAGGAGTAATAGGGCCCATCACGGAGGCTCTGTTTATTCCTTCGAAGGGGAACAAAAGGCTTATCGACCGAAAGAGTAAATATTACAGCATCACCCACCCACTCCAGACGCTATCGCGTCTTGTCATTATCAGTGTACAGCAATCGGGAACGTCAGACGAGCATATCAGGGAGCGCACTTTGGCTACTTGGCACTCGTTTATCTACTGCCAGCCGTAGCTCACCGCGGCGACCGCATTTTTACCAAAGCAATCAGCATGGTGATTTTAAGTAAATTCTGGCCAATGAAGACACACTCTTACCAAAAAATTATTACTTATAACATTTTGTGGAACTGTGTAATATTGAAAAACGGCAAATGTCTAGACCAGTAGAAGTAATAGGGACAAAGCCAGCAGATGTGCTTATTTTTATATGTAAAGCTAACATTCGTTCGATGCAGCTCGCCCAAGTGATAGCGACGTTGCCATTTCTGCAAGTAGCGTGCACAAGCGCACTTTTTTTGTACTATGAAGGGGAAAATCTCTCGCGGTGTCATGCAAAAAAAAATGCCCCCACCTCCCCGAAGGGAATCGTGAGGAAATGCGAATGCATTTCGCGCGCGCTTCACTCCATTTATATATGGTGGTTGTGGTTCGAAGTAGGAAAAGGTGCCTAATTTCTGTAGCCCGGTCGGGAGCCCGGCGCAGCGCCTGTTTTTTTTTCTTTTTTTTATCGCGGGAGCTCCGCCGAGCTCCCGCGATGCGAGCGCCCTCACACACCAGAGCGCGCTCCTCCTCTCCACTCACTCTCCGCTACTCCGCCCGCACCACCTGCTCCGGTTGCTAGGGGCGAGGATAAGCGCGCGCGCCCGCAGCTGTTGCTATGGGAGAGGGAGTGAGAGCGGAGAGATAACACCTGCCGGCGCGCGGACACCTCCTCAACCTGTCCTCCTCCCCGCGGACAACGACGGACAACGCCAACGCCGGATGCCTGACATAGCCCGACTAAGAAATGCATTCGCATTTAAAAGCTGTGAGTGCGGTATGAACAAGTCGGGTTGTTCTACGAATTAAGGTTCGCCGCTCACTTCTTTAGCGTCCGACTAGCGTAACTAAACGAAACGCTAATGTCAGGAAACGCGGCCGCTGCAGCAAGCGAAGGGATCTTTGCGCTGCCTATCACCACCGCTCGAACTGCGTGGTGAGAACATAGCCCGTACATAGTGTGAGTCTTATGCTGATCTCTGTCAAGACAGGGCCCACGCGACCCCCCCCCTGCTGTCAAAGTACGCAGTTACCGCCGGAACCATGCAGCCCCTCCCTCGCCCCCCTTCCTACTCCTGGACCACTCATAAGTTTCTCGCGAGACGAAGGAACGCCTGCGTATTTCCTCTCTCCTTGGGCCGCGATCACCACGTGCTTTCGCGCGATTTCGCATACCATATAGAGGACTCGCCTGGGGGATATTATCGCCTCTGGACTTCATACAGAGCCCCACGGCGTCGTCGACGGTGACAGAAAAACTGTGTGAACAGTGTTCACATCACTGATGTCGCAAAAAAAATCCAGCATGTGCAGCGAGAGCTTTTGTTTGGTTAAAACAATGAGAGGTGCCAACAATATGTGGGTCAAATTGTAGTGCAATGAAGCCAAGGTAGGAAGCTCGGCGTAATCAAAAAAGACAGTTGACTGTTCCTTCTTTGTCATACAACACCATTAACAAACCTGCCTCTTCGTTATTCAACATGGCCTAACACTTCCAGTGATCTTTTTTTTGTTTTTTTTTTCTTTCTCTTAGACCCAGAAGCAAGAGCATATGCCAATTCCGGGGTCTACAATCCAATATGGCTGCTGCCGCCAAATAGTAAGTGGACTGTACGCTTAACACATTATTAGTATGACACTCTCTATTGGTCTTTCCTTTTTACCAAGGCTATTCCATCTTCACTGCCTTTTTCAGGAGTCTTCGAACAGATGGCGGATCTCAAAAAGCGCAACCCAAAGCTGAAGATTTTGCTGGCCGTGGGCGGCCCTCATGACCCGGTAGAAAAGTACTGGCAGCTCATTCCAGTGGTTTACTACTGGAAGGACATGACAGAGAGTCTGGCGCAGTGGTTGACAACGTACGACTTCGACGGCGTCGTCCTGGACTTCTTTTCTGGCACAGCGTCGCTTCAGGACACTGCCCGCAATTGGGACAAAGCGAAGTTCATTCATCCATTTGTGTGGGTGAGGCAGCATTACCACTTAAATGCACGCCGTGTAACGTTCGGACGCGCTGCCAGCTGATGATGATTATCATCATGATCAGTCTCATTACGCCCGCTGCAAGGCAATGACAGCTCCCACGTTTCCCCAATCAACCCGGTTCCTGTGCTTGAAGCAGCCACGTTATCCCCACAAACTTAATCTCAACTGCCCACCTAACTTTCCGTATTCCCACAGGCGCTTGCCTTCTCTCGCAATCCAGTCTGTTACTTGCGTATGTTGGGCAGCTGCAAAATATGTGCTCAAGTGTTTCCGGCACTTGACAGTGATCACAATCGGGACCGGTGTCACTGCAGCCGATTAGATGTGCGTAATGTCTTGTGAAGGCCACACCAAGAAGAGTCCGATGAATCATACTTGCGATGGGTCGTTTTAATTCAGGAGGCATGCGGAACCTCATAACGACAAAGACTTGTTTCCTCTACCGAACGATATCATAATAGGTCCTTAACTGATGAAGTTGTGCTGGGCCCTTGGCCTGACGCCAACAGGGCAACCATGGTCGTAAAGGCGGTCATAGCCTTCCTACATGCAACTGGATTGGATGCGCGGCTATAGCACTGCGCCAACTTGACGGGACTGTATATAATCACCAAACAGGTTATTTACTTAACAAATATAACTCCCCTCGGCTTGATATTGTTAGTGTGATACATATTTAGAGCTCGTAACCACAGACTGATCAGCTGACCTTTCGAAAGGCAGCCATTTAATCCCTCGTGCTCATGTCTGTTTCTTTTTATGGCATGCAGCAAATCAGCTATGATCTCAGAGCGCACAATAAGATGTGGAGTATCACCTTAACGCTGCCTGCTTTTGACAGCACCACTCACCATCTGTTCGACATCGAGAGGCTAACGGAGTGAGTATTAAGGAATTCACATAAATATATAGCCATCGCAGAAATTCTGGGAATAGCAAAACTAAGACAACAAAAACACCTAGGCCTGCTACTTGGAACATTTCATGCTAGTTTTTTTCTTCATTGTTGGATATCTGCTTCGAAATGCCAAACGACAGTACCACCAGTGGTGCCCTAAGGTTCCTCTGAAAGAAAGTGTATTTCAAGCTCACTTCGCAAGTTGAACAAAGCTGCAAAACGAAAGACGTATAGTCTGGCAGTTTCAACTACTGCCGTGCCTCAATCAACTAAGAAGTAAGGAAGGCCTTCAGACAAAATAGTGCTCTTAATGATCACCCCTTTCGTGGATATAATGTCTCCATACATAGATTTAGAAAGATAGCCTCACACAAACAAAGCAATGATCGCTTAGCTGTTCGTGCAGTTTGCTTCTCAGAATCAGGTGTCTGCATGCCTGAGAGGTGGCTGCTGCAGTAACATTTCCATAGAAATTTATCCGTTCTCGACTCAAGAAACAACCACGTGCACTCTGCTATTCCTTCTATCTTTTATTATTTTGAACCTTTTCCCAAAGGCGCTAAGTAATTGTATTTCTCAAATGATTTCCTTTAGCCTAGCCTGAACGCCAATTACAAGCTTTGCACTTAAACTTATTTGTAGCAACTACATTGCGCTGATTTCGCCACTTCACCTCCTTCTGGTTACGAACCCTTGTTTTGCTGCGTTCCTCTATGACAATTTTCTTAACTCGTATTTGCGGGTAAAATTGCTCATTGTACAAACTCTACACATGTGTTCTATACTTCAATACAGTTTTAAGCAATTGCTACACTAACCTACAAAAACCAGACGCCGGTGTCCACGAAGACCATGAATACATTTGCATGTTTTCTTCTCTGATTTCCTCTTTTTAGAGAAGTCAACTTTTTCTTGGTGAAGTCTAGTGACTGCCTCGAATTTCCAAAGGGCGCATTGCGAAACGCTACAAGGACAATGGACATGACCGATGCAAGTAGACATAAGCTCTATAGTTTTCTTTGCCTCGTCCTACTTGTGAACATTCTACTAACTGGCAGCGCTGTGAAGGCACCTGCAGTTTGCATAAGCAGGCCTACTCCCGCGGCGTGTCAACTATCAGCACCCCGTGCGTCGTTGTCCAGGCATAGCACCCTTACGTGTTGTACGCTCCACTGAAGGAGCGTACAGCACGTAAGCAAATGCAATTTTTGATGTTTGCAAATGCAAATGCAAAACCACACGCAAATTCTGATGAGTAATTGGAGATCAGAGCCCTTGTTTGGAGCAAGCAGATTTCTAATAGTGTGACCTAAATGGTAAACTCATATAGAGCATTAAGTTAGTGCCATATTCGTGTAGTTGCCTCTGGTTGCTGTATTTCTTCTGAGTAACAAGGAAATAGATGTACAGTACTCACGGATTCAAATAGGACAGCATATTTGTTGGAACAGCCATCGGTATATTTCTCAAGATAACCGCGTCTTGTCGCGACTAATGTGGTCTCTAAAGATAATGTTTCCTTTCATCTACCAGTTCAAGTCAAAATTACACCGATGTGACTCGAACGGAAGACGGTGGAAATGAAAGTATGTGCTATAGTTAGCCCTAAATTGTCCTATTTCCATCCGTCAGTACTGTACTTCATGGGGTTGGTGTATCGCCGCTGTAGGTATAGGTCTCAGAAGACTTGAGTAACAGAAATCTACGTAGCGGACGCTACAACAGCTGTCGCGAGGTGCATTTACGGTTATACAACGAAATTTCGGAAGGAACAGCATTCATATCGATTTTTCAGCATTCTGCTTTCTACATGTACAGCATGCGTTACCGCGATGCTGTGCCCCTGGAAAGCTTGCATTAATAAAAAAAAACTGAAACAGCGCCATACGCAACAGTTATTACCTTATCATTCCTCTTATGGTGTTTCCTGAACTGTAAAAAATAAACATACGAGCAAGAGAGTCACAAGAAGGCGCTGCGAAAAATGAGTAGATTGCCTTGACACCCGCTTAGAACAAATATTACAACAATCTGTATTCCACCGCACGAGGTCTAGTGTCTAAAACATTAAGAATGATTCATCACCAGTCGCGTTGGAGGTCTGTAACGTTTGAAGAATTCAAGAGTAGTAGCGACACTCTATCCGGGCGCTGCATGGCGATATCAGGACCCGTTACAGCTCCGTACGCGGGAAAGCTCATGGGTCGCCGGCGTGTGCATTGTTGCGTCGCGCTGGGTGCACCTACTTGGTGGCCTGCCCGCGCTTCCATTTAAAAAAAATGAATGTTTCTAACATAAGTTGAAAGGAGGTAACCAAGCGGGACATTTTCCTGCAAGGCTAGACCCGCATGCAGCTCACAACATCCGCCTTCTCCTTCCATAAGTCGGCAAAAAAAAAGTGGAGCTCACTCCGACTCACTCAAGAAATATATTTTGCTCTGAACGGCTCACTCGGACTCCGACTCACCAAAATGTTCCTCAAATTGACTCACTCGGACTCACACTCACTGCTCTTCTTCTCAACCGCACTCACTCGGACTCGGACTCACCAACATATTACTCACACGGACTCACTCAAAGTCACGGCCCGATGTGAGTTTGAGTGAGCCTGAGTGAGTCGACTCACGAGTCCATATGTTACCGTAAAATTAGATTTTTCGATCGTGGCTGTCGATGCTCTTTAACGTCAATATCTCACATAATCAGTTCTCTACGACATGCCTTGTGATATTGCACCATTTAAATACGAGTTATGAGTGGGTTCAGTGCAGTAAGGACATTTTTATCAAGTACGCGAATCACACGAGATATATTTATCAAGAACTTCCCGCGAAAGAGTTTGCGGGGGGAGGTCATGGCACCTCCCTCTCCCAACTCTTGCCTCTGATCTATAAATATTCAGGTGGCGCAAGAACGCTCGTGCGTTTAGATATGTGTGAACTGAATTGAGTATACGCGTAAGCCAATAGAAGTTTGATAGTATTGCTGAATATGAGTATATAGGTCCATAGGGCGGCAATAAAAGGTGGAGCTCACACAGACTACCTCATGAAAGATATACTGCGCTTAAGAGCTCACTCGGACGCATACTCAACAATATTTTCATCAATCGCACTTAGTCCTACTCAGACTCACTAAAACATTCCTCAGTCGGGACTCTCTCGGACTCAAGCTGACTAAAATATTACTCACCCGGACTTACTCAGACTCGGACTCACTCAAACTCAAGCTCACTGCCCGATCTGAATTTGAGTGAGTCCGTCGACCTATGCCTCCTCTGTCGCACGACTCGCACGCTGTTACGTTCGTGTAATTCCAGAAGTACTCTTATGCGATGCCCTCAGTGTGAATCGAACCAAGAGTACTCATATCCGGCACAATGATCTTTCCCACCCAGATTGACAGAGCGGAGCTCATAGTAAAGAAAGGCGCTCCACGCCAGAGGATAGTGCTCGAGGTACCGTTGTCCGGCCGTACATACATTGTGACGCCCGCAGCCTCCGGCGTTCCCACCGTATTCCCGGGCTTCTCTGGAAACTACACAAATCTCCAGGGATCCCTCGCATCTTTTGAGGTGAGCAAAAGAAAAAAAAACAGGAAAAAGTAACAACATGGCGCTGCAGCATTCTTCTCCCTTCCTCCTGTAACTGTAGTAACCCAGATACTTCAACTCAGTGGCGTAGCCAGGGGGTGGCACACCGGGCACGTGCCCACCCCCCGAAATCTTTTTCGCGATGGCATACAGAGCGAAAAATGACCATTTCAATGAGGTGCACCCCCCGAAATCATGGAGGTGCCCCCCCCCCGAAAAAAGTTTCTGGTTACGCGGCGTAACCAGAAACTTTTTTCGGGGGGGGGGGGGGGGCACCTCCTCCATTTCGGGGGGTGCACCTCATTGAAATGGTCATTTTTCGCTCTGTATGCCATCGCGAAAAAGATTTCGGGGGGTGGGCACGTGCCCGGTGTGCCACCCCCTGGCTACGCCCCTGCTTCAACTGTTTGCCTTTCATGTGTTTACTTCACTCTCTTCGTAATTTTCTTTGGTTGAGGCTGCACTGTTGCAGACAGGGAGAGTGCCATCTTGAACCTCGGTTTATTATATGTTTTTCTTCAGTCGTTAATATTTGTGTTTGGATGACCGTATTCCTTTTTTTTGTGTGTGTGCGTGTGTGTGTGCTGCAGAAAGTAGCGACATGGAGTAGCCAAGGTAATATAAGCCTTAAAGGACCCCTGACACCAAATTTAGAAACTCGAGATGCTTGTGTTGTTTGAGACTCCTCCAAGCGGGGGCACTTCTGACCGATTATTAGGGACGAGCGTTGCCTTTAAGATATTTTAATTTGGTTTTAAAGTAAAGGTCAGTGCTCATCCGAGTATTCAGGTGCAATCGACATTTTCTGTGGTTTGACGTAGACAGAGGCTCCCCTCGTGACGTTGCAGAGGATCAAGCAAGTATTCTGGGAGCGCGCAATACCCCGACTGGCACCCGGCGAGGACTATTGTTCGTCACCCCTCTCGCTCTGTTGTCGGGCTGCTCTCAAGGTGGTTTTGGCTGCTTACGCCAGGAATGCTTTTCTTTTTCCTGAGGGGGGACACGCTCAAAGCACCCACATCGTTTCATTCTTCACCCCCGCGGGTGAAAACGGCGCGTTCAGCGTCACCGAAGCTTGAGCATGTAGTCTCAGGTGCTGCCCCGCTGTGGGGCGCTAGTTTCTTATGGTATTTAGGCGGGCGTTTCGAACTGCAGCAAAATCGTTCTGAATTAACGACGCTAGCATCAATTATACGATGCGTTAGAGCATTTACGATTCAATTTCGGCATTATCAGACGCAAAGCTACAAGTTACTGTAAAAAAGTCGCAAACAAAACTTTTGCTGTCAGGGGTCCTTTAAAGGAGTACTGACACCTTTTTTCGAAGGCGAGCTTGCTCTGCCATACAAATCTCCTGTATGCATAGATGGCTCTGAGCAAGTATGAAGCTCAGCAAATGCTGATAAGATATTTTATTTTGATATTAAAGTCAATTTTCTCGCGGCATCCCTACTGACATCAACACTAGCCTGACATCAGGCTACAGCACTAATCCTGGTGACTTCACGCAGCAGCCTGGCTAGTTGTGATGACGTCAAGCACCAAAACACAAAAATGGCCGCTTGCGCGTCGCCCCGTCGCTACCCGTCGCCTTCTCGATCATCTGTGACGCTGCGCCGTGCTCCCTCAAGGGCTGCAGAAATAAGCGTCTCTTCCTTCTTCTAACCACTACCACCACCATCTGCTCGCTAGCCGTGCGGTCACTGTCATCCAGTGTACTTGTGAAGCGAGTAAGCGGAGTCTGGAATAGAGTGCGTGCACGCGAATACAAAATATACGCTTATCAGAGGGCAAGGGAATCGTCTGACTTTGAATTTGTCGTCATGGCACCGATATTTTGCCCTGTGAAGTCTTGTTCCAGTGAAACGGGGGACAATAGGTGCAAGTTCCATCGATTCCCGTCCGATCGGGCGCTGCGACAAGCGCGAGTCGACTTCGTGCGTCGCGGCCGAGGCGGAGACTGGACGCCAACCAAGCGGAGTTTACTCTGTTCGCTCCACTTCACTCCGGATGCGTACACGCGCAGCATGCAGTTGCTGACCGGCTTCGGATTGTCGACGAAGAATCTGCGCCGACGAATCTGCGAATCGACGAAGAATCTGCGATGAAGAATCCCAACGTTGTGCCCCACTGCCGCAACCGCGCATCACGATGCCTTTCAAGGATATAGAAAAAGAGTCTGCAGCGGCAGCAACTTAAAGTGTGCAGGCTATCTCGAGTTGCGTGCTCCAGTGGAGGTTACTCGTGTTATCGAAATCAGTGTTGTTTTCGTGCATAGCTACGCCGTGTACTTCAGTCATAGCTCGGCACACTCACTCATGAGTGCACTCAACCACACTCACTCACACTCACTCACACTCATTTGAAGTGGTGAGTTGAGTATGAGTGAGTACTCATGCGTGTGAGTGGACGTGAGTGTGAACGTGAGTGAGAACTCATGAGTGTGAGTGGTCGTGAGTGTGAACGTGAGTGAGTACTCATGAGTGTGAGTGGACGTGAGTGTGAACGTGAGTGAGTGCGAAGGCTGAAAAAATTGTGGTGAGTGAGTTTGAGTGAGTACTCCCTTAAAGTGCCGACCTATGGAGCTCGGCACACTCACTCATGAGTGCACTCAACTCACACTCACTCACACTCATTTGAACGTGGTGAGTTGAGTATGAGTGAGTACTCATGAGTGCGAGTGGACGTGAGTGTGAACGTGAGTGAGTACTCATGAGTGTGAGTGGAGGTGAGTGTGAACGTGAGTGAGTACTCATGAGTGTGAGTGGAGGTGAGTGTGAACGTGAGTGAGTACTCATGAGTGTGAGTGGACATGAATGTGAACGTGAGTGAGTGCGAAGGCTGAAAAAATTGTGGTGAGTGAGTTTGAGTGAGTACTCCCTTAAAGTGCCGACCTATGACTTCAGTTATTGAGTTTAGACATGGTGAACATGCAATTCTGATAATGTACGAGTTCATCATTGTGCAGCTAAGCATATGTCAGGCTAATGCCGTCTTTCAGGTTCTTGTTTACTTCTTACCTAGTCCATGAGGTCAAGACGACTACCTTTCAGAAATTTGCAGAATGTATTTACTGCCATGTGTGCAAACTTAGTCGATTTTTCTGTTTTGTTATTGTCACGTTACCGACCGTGGCCTTTGCCTCATTACTTTCACACGTGTTATCGAAATCAGTGTTGTTTTCGTGCATAGGTACACCGTGTACTTCAGTTGTTGGGTTGAGACATGCTGAACATGCAATTCTGGTAATGTACGAGTTCATCATTGTGTAGCTAAGCATATGTCAGGCTAATGCCGTCTTTCAGGTTCCTATTCACTTAATTCTGACCTAGTCCATGAGGTTAAGACGACTACCTTTCAGAAATTTGGAGGACGTATTTACTGCCATGTGTGCAAACTTAGTAGCTTTTTTCTGTTTTGTTATTGTCACGTTACCAACCGTGGCTTTTGCCTCACTACTTTCACACGTCTTATCGAAATCAGTGTTGTTTTTGTGCATAGCTATGCCATGTGCTTGAGTTGTTGAGACATGGTGAACATGCAATTCTGGTAATGTACGAGTTCATCATTGTGTAGCTAAGCATATGTCAGGCTAATGCCATCTTTCAGGTTCCTGTTTACTTCTTACCTAGTCCATGAGGTCAAGATTAAGAAACTTGGAGAACGCATTTACTGCCATGTGTGCAGACTTAGCAGCTCTTTCTGTTATGTTATTGTCATGTTACCAACTGTTGCCTTTGCCCATAGGTCGGCAAACTCACTCAAACTCAGACCGTGCCATGAGTCTGAGTCTGGGTGAGTAATATTTTGGTGAGTTTGAGTCGGAATGAGTCGGGTTGAAGCAAATTTTTGTGAGTGTAAGTTCGGCTCAGGAAAATTTTGGTGAGTCTGAGTCTGAGTGAGTCCGAAGCGCAAGACATACTTCTTGAGTCTGAGTGAGTTCCACTTTTCTTTTTGCCGACCTACGGTCCTACCTACTCATCTCCAGCATTACTATCAGCCTTACCTGGAATTCACGCTTATACTCACCTCTACTCGCACGTATTATAAAGCAGTGTCGTTCACACACCATTTCAATATTTATTGATCAGAGGCAAGAATTACGTAGGGAGGTGCCTGAACCTCCCATCCCCCCCCCCCCCCCGCCAACTGTTCCAGGGAAGTTCTTGATAAATATATCTTACGTTGTCATATATTTCAAGAAAAATCACCTTACTTGTTTGCGAGCACTCATAACTCGTATTCGAAGGTTCTTTATCCAAAAGGCACCAAGAAAAGCACCGATTTTGTGAGATATTGGTGTTAAAGAGCATTGACACCATGGTCAAAAAAACAAATTCTAGGCTAATGGACTGATGAGTTGACTCACTCGGGCTCACTCAGACTCAGATCGAGACGTAAGTCTGAGTGAGTCCAGGTCAGTAATGTTTTGGTGAGTTTGAATTTGAGCGACTCCAATTGAAAAAAACTTCCGTGAGTGTGAGTTCGGCTCAGGAAAATTTTGGTGAGTCTGAGTTCGAGTGAGCCCTAAGAGCAAAATATATTTCATAGGAATCAACATGTTTGCACAGCGCAAGACGAGGACGTAGGGAGGACACAACAGGGGCGCTGACTTCAACTAAATTTTATTAGCGAAAACGCTGGAAATATATACATATGATAGCAAGCAGCACACCTCATCATAGGCCCACAACCTATTGCGTTACAGCTAGATACTCTATATCTTGTTAAGTGAGAGCAACAGCACACCTCAGCACAAACTCACAACCTATTACGTCACAGCCAGATACTCGATTTCTTTTTTTAGTGAGCGCGACAGAAGGCATGCTAACACAGAGGTTACCCAGCAGTTGCATTTGATTAGCCTCGATGATTTTGCGTGTTAGCTGCTGACGATGTTTTGCGACAACGGTGCACTTTTCAAATTCCGGTTTACAACCAATATCTCTACAGTGAATACCCAGATGGCCTTGAACAGCTGTGTTTACGTGATAGTGATGCTCCTTTAAATGCTCGTTCAAGCACCTGCCCGTTTGTCCAACATACTTTTTGCCGCAAGACAATGGAATCAAGTAAACAACAGCCACAGCACATGCTACGAATTGCCTCCTATGTTTGGTTGTACAGCCGCTCTTTTGTGCGGATTGAGCATTCACACATTTACAGAGCACTGAAAGCTTTTCCGGTCAGAAAAAACAACCATGACGTCAACCTTATCCCCTGTCTTTTTCAAATTGTGTGAAATCTTATGTAGATAGGGGAGCACCGCGACACGCTTAGTGTCACTGGCTGCACAGTTTGCTGGTGCTTCACATCCCTGCTGGTGCTTCATATCCCTGCTTTCTCACGCTGTGCAAGCATGTTGATTCCAAATCACCAACTAGCCCAAGCTTCCGTTTTATCATATTTCATAGGCGAGTCTGAGTGAGCTCCAGAAATTTTGCCGACCTATGCCTTTGCCTCATTACTTTCACACGTGTTATCGAAATCAGTGTTGTTTTCGTGCATAGCTACACCGTGTACTTCAGTTGTTGGGTTGAGACATGGTGAACATGCAATGCTGGTAATGTACGAGTTCATCATTGTCAGGCTAATGCCGTCTTTCAGGTTCCTGTTCACTTCTTACCTAGTCCATGAGGTCAAGACTCAGAAATCTGGAGAACGTATTTACTGCCATGTGTGCAGACTTGGCAGCTCTTTCTGTTTTGTTATTCATACTTTAGCAACTACAGCCTCTTTCTTGAATTTCATGTGCGTTGGCCTCAGTGTTGACTTCCTTCTGTTGTGCTGGTCATATAGCATCTGTTTTGCATACGACCAGAAGAAAGGTCAGTGACACAGGCTGTTATGCCTAAAGAAATAAATGAAGTTGAACATGTTTTCTTTTATTGAACTGCATCTCCATGAGTTTCGTATATTATAATTCTGGATACTTAAAGCCGCAGTAGTCTTGTGAAGGGAAATTTTGACGCACTGCAGAGACGACGCAGCTGGGCAGGACCACTCGCTTTCGTTTGCCGAGGCGAAGCCAGACCCATCCTAGAAAGGGACGATATCGCCTGAAATATGAATGCAATACGATATAAAAATGCAGTGGCAAGAGTAAAGGCAGACATATCCTGCAGCTGAATCAAATCTGTGCACAGAGTCATATTCCAGAACGATCTACTGACAAGGGGCTCTTTCGAGCAGACAAAATTACGAAATAAAACGTCATTGTTATGTAGCATGCAGATTCTTTTTTAGCAAGTACAGATATGCAGAAACACTTCATTTTATTTATCGTTTACTTAATCAACCCAATGGGCCAAAGGCACTACCGAGAACTATGACTTATAGAGGAAAAAAAAAAGAACAATGAAGTACATAAGTCAATCACAAAGAACGTGAAAGGCGAGATCAAGTAATTTGACTTGTGAAGAACTATCTAACAATGTAAGCAGCAGCTATTCTAAGCTTGCAGATTTTATTTCACATATTGTGATTTCGAGTTCGTGCATAATTTGCGCTGCTTGACGACCGGACGTGTCCAATGCCACTTATACATGTATTTTTTCATTTCCCTTTATTTAGTTGGACACGCGATATGGAAATGGACATTGCAATATTAGCAAGTAACATGCGCCTATGCACGTTTTGAGTGCGTGGATGACGCGTCGTACTTGCGACCACCACACTTTTGGAGGATGTATACCGAAGGCATGCACTTTGCATGCCAGGGACAATTGCGATTCGGCTTACATCAGCTTACAACAGCAACACCTAACTTAGATCAACCGAATACCTGTGGATTCCCGGTGCCTCAATGACGCCTGGTCGATATCCCATCAAGGGTAGTACGCTATCTCGAGAGCGTGAATGTCTTGGCACCCACGCTGAAACATCGGGTGCGCGGTGACACAGGCTGCCTCATCTAGAGCGCGACTTTGTCGATTTCCCTACAGCACACTGACTACGTCTGTGTCCATCGGGTGGCAACTCCCATAGAGGCACCTACGCAGATTACGTTATCGACATAGGCGTGCGCACGGGCGGGGGGGCAGAGGGGGCGGCCGCGCCCCTCTAGTCACCTAAGAGGGGGGGGGGGGGGGCGCTGCGACTCGTGGGGGGGGGGGGGGCGCAAAGTCACCCCGTACATTGACCTAATAGGGAGGGGGGAGGGGCGCTGCGTCGAACCTTCACCCCCCCCCCCCTTGAAGCGCACGCCTATGGTTATCGATATAACGTTCAGGCGTTACGACCAGCAAGAGGTTGGCACACTGCGTGCGTAGTGCGGCTGCCTAGGAAAGCGGCAGGACAAAGCATACATGCGGTGTCAAATCTGCCCCGAGTACCAATAATTTCAAGCAAGTAATAGCATTACGAAATCCACACGAACGCTATTGACTTCCGTAGAACATCCGGATGATGCCCGCGCAAAATCAAGCAAAAGACAGTGAATTCTTACCATTCGACATTCCCGATGCGCAAGCCGTCTGCATGGCGCTATCGCTGTCAGACGACTCGTCTTCTGACGTACTTGCAAGCGGGTCGAATGCGAAATGATTCGCGGGGTCGGCAAGCTCGGCATCTTCCTCTCTGCCGAAGTCGTTGCTGTCGTCAGTGTCTGTTGACAAATATTCGTCAATCGTTGATGGCGCGACAGTTGCCACATGTGCGGCGCGCAGCAGACGATGGAGCTACGCGCGCACGAGGATACGTCACGAAAGCGTGCGCATTCACATACTACCGCCTGGTGGCGCTGCCTGTACAACGTCGTGACGTCAGGGTGCAGTGTGAACTGAAACTAGCTTTTAAAAACATGCTGTAATTAATTTTTCAGGGCGCACTCACGCTTGCCGATACATTTCCTAGGCTCTTGGGGGCCTGGGCTATCATCTGACACAAGAAAACGATAAGTGAAAAATTTTGTGTCAGTACTCCTTTAACCTCTACACAGCAGACAAGTTAGAACAGAACAGGACCAAAATCAAATCTTAACTTCATGATATTGTCCTCAAAGCGAGAAAGCTAGTGCTGATAAATGAAAAGCATCTACGTCGCGCGCCTTAGTGATGTGGCCGTGGCGGTGTATTCAACGGGGGATTTGCGCTAGTTTTGTTTATACGCTTTCACTCTATTACACAAAGAAATCTAAGATTTAAGGTCATATAACTTAAAGAACGAAGAACTGTGGTTTCACTTAAGTGATGACCAAACCAAAGTGGAGCATCGAAATCGCTATCCGAATTCATGATTTTATGCATAACCGATGGCTATGACAATGCACGTTCTTTACCTTCGCAAGTGAAATCACAGCAAATATTAAGATGAACGAGACAGTGGGCTAGTTTGTTAACCATTATCAACTTTCTTTGTACGAAATGTACAAAAATGTACCGGCCGCAGCAAGAAAAAGACATGCGAAAAACACCAGCGCAAACAGCAGACATGCGTTGGTGTTCCGTGATTGTCTTTTTCTTTCTGTCTAGTATATTTTTATAGTTACGAAAGTTGATTAAAGTGGAAGCTTCCGCTTGCTGCATACTCAAATGTTCACAATCAAGTACGCCTAAACGCACGAGCACCCTTATCACACGAGAGCCGGAGTTATCGTTACAAAATTTGGCGCAGTTAAGCGACACCTTAACTGCAGCAACAGTACAGGGAGAACCGTTTATAAGTGGCTTCACTTCTTTAAGAAAGGACAAAACTAGCAAGAGAGAAACTGGCGCCAAAAGTTTGCAACACTAAAAGTGGTTTCAGTAAAAACAAGATATCGCATATGTAAACTGCCACTGTTATAAAACTCTAAGCGGAATTCTGTGCATAAATTAACAGTTATAATAACTGAGTTAAAAACTTCAAGAAAATTTTGCAAGGCTGGTATTGCCAAATCACTCCTGTAAGAAAGAGCGGCACAGGATATC
>JALIZH010018092.1:0-11241 GCA_030522465.1 Rhipicephalus appendiculatus | reverse complement strand
CTAGCAACTAGATTGCACGGAGAAATAAAAACTGAGGTTGAAGATCCCTTTTCAGTGCGCTGGTCATTTCTGTACCTAAACACAGTGCCAGCATTGCTGACGAAAGAAGATCGCATCGGTACATTATTTTTGTTCGTTCGCACAACCGATAAATTAGTTTAGAATTAGTGCTACGTCGGCGCGCCATGAACGTGGCATGTAAATCATGTTGTAAATGACGTGCAGGTAATGATTTTCATATGGCCACCTGTCATTTATGCCGGTCATGCAGAAATGACGCATCGTACCAATTTTTCGATATATCAAATTAAGAAAACGGCCTCAGGAGCACTATGGCCGTGACGTGTAAATCATAATTTGCATGACACGTTATTCATGATTTTCATGATATTACCAGTTATTCATGTTCGTCATACAGTCATGTTATGCTGTACCAATTTTGGTAAAAATCCCATTAACGATATGGCCAGGAGAGCACGAAGTCGTAGGCGGATAGATAGATAGATATATATAGATAGACAGATATATATATATATATATATATATATATATATATATATATATATATATATATATATATATATATATATATATATATATATATATATATATATATATATATATATATATATATATATAGATAGATAGATAGATAGATAGATAGATAGATAGATAGATAGATAGATAATCTCAAAGTCGCTGAAGTTCGCTAAGAAATGCTTCGCATTCAATAAGTTGAGACATGAGAGTGTCTTTCTTAATGAGCATTGAGTGAATTTTCTTAGAAGGGCAATACTTGTTTTGGGCAAGTTGCTTCATGATCGTACTTCATTAGGAAGGGCATCGCAATGACACAAGGGCGAAGAAACACAGGAGATGCGACGGCTGCTTACTAACGACTGCGTTAGTCAGCGTCCAAAACGTCTGCTGTATTCCTCCCTAAACTTGTATTCGACGAAGGACCAGACTTTTGGCAACGAAAAAAATAAATGCTGCATAAGTGTTCACAAAATCGCAGTTGCTTTGATAGAAGCGTAATGTCTAGTTAGCTTCACAATCGTTTCTAGGGTGATGGTGAAATCCCAGCAGGAGGCAACTAATTTTATGTCATAACGCGGACAGTTAATTAAACACCTCATTTGTAATGTCGGTAAGCCCAGAGCATCCTGTATGCGGAGCGTCGCTTTCGATCGCCGTGTTCTCTTCTAACTACAGTTTATTGTCATGCTCTGGAAATGATCTGAAGTGAGGCCACATGCAACAATTTTCGCGTGGATCCTTGCGATATATCCAATAGTCTTTGATTTTATGAACTTCGAAAACAAAATTGAATTTTGGGAGCTAGAGACACACCTTGATACCATGTTTGCATACTCCAAAGCCAGTGGCTGGGACGCCACAAGGTATTGATAATTTGGTTGAAACCGACGAAAGAAGAAATTAGTGAAAAATTAGGCTTGCAGCCAAGATGTTTTCCTACCGTCACCACCCTAAAAAAAGGCAGCCAAATGGACGCAAAGTAGCCAAACCTGGCAACCCTAGATTTGAATGCCGGCCAAGACAGCCGCGTTTTGACAGTTGATGGAACACCGCTCATGAGCTTTGACATTGTCGCAGCGTAATGAACTCCATGCGTTCAATAATATTCGCAGTCATTCTATTGCTGCAGATCGCATCGGAGCTGTTTCACTTGAGAAGCCGGAAAGCTTCAGTCGACGGCAGACGATGGTTGTGGTATTGGGGTCGCCTTTTTACCTTCCTCAGAATCTGAGGAGGTATACACACCATGGACTGCCACGATTTCTGCAATGTATGAAATCGGTGGTGTTCCTCGCAGATGTCTGTATTCCCGGCTGAAGTTCGTTAGCATGACACTTTCTGTTCATTCATGCTGCGGAGCAATGCCTCTTGCGATGCAAGTGTGATGGTGTAGTAGCAAACTAGGATCGCTTTGGATAACTCCTTCAATGTCTTCACATTTTGCGGTGCCAACGGGCATTATGACGTTGGAGGGACGTGCAACGGTGACTTGACCCTCGAGCCAATTGAGTTTCTATCCGGCGCAGTAGCTTTGCGGATGATAGCTTTATCGACTTTGTTCACAAGCTGATGACGGCACCACGATGGCTCGAGAATTACATGCTAAATATAACATCCTTGGGGCAATAATGCAGGGTTACGACACCACCAAGATAAGTTCGATTATTGATGCTGATTTTAGATGCGAAGCATCTTATGGCGAAGTTCAATCCGGCTCTGGTGTGCGGCGTGACCACCCTTACTGCGCATGCGCAAACCCATTAAAAAAATAAAAAAAAACCTCCTCTCCCCCTCTCTCCTCTAGGCATCCCTTCCCGCGGCGACCACACCCTCACTGTGCATGCGCGTCCCCTCCCTCTCTCCTCTCCTACGCTCCCCCTCTCTCCTCTAGGCATCCCTCCCCGCGGCTTCCACACTCCCACTGCGCATGCGCGTCCCCCCTCTCTCTCCCTCTCCTACGCTCCCCCTCTCTCGCCTCGCGACGCCGACGCAGGCAGCGTCCGCTAGCGAGTTTCTTGGTTGAAAAAACCTGCTTCTCGCGCTGCGCAACCGTTCACTGGCCACCCCGTATATATGGCACTGGATCTTGACCTGCAATGTAGTGCCGGTGGGAGATTTCTCCTGTGCGTTGTTGAACAATAAAATTCGCAGCGTGCGCATTAACTAAAAGCGGAATGCGGGTCTCCGTGTCCAATCGGAGGTGTTCTGTCTCTCATTGCCCATTAGCAGCGATTGGCATGTTCCAGCAGGAAACGCTGGTTCATCACTGCGTGATTGCGCCTCCCCAGGTTTCCCTCCTGCGCAACGCCGCGATGAGCGCCAGCGTCAACGCCGCCGCCAGTGTAAGCGTTAGCGCCCGCTGCTTCGCATCTACACATGGTTCCCTTTAGCGGGAGATGGTGTAATATTTTGCTCCAGCCGGTGTTATTACGTGGCTGCCAACAGTCCGAATTTTGGAGCCTTCACAGGCGGTCTTACTTTTTAAACTTCGCGGTGAACTACCCACTGAAGACATCATAGCCGACTCTAATGTCGACGAGAGCGGTGACGTTCTGGCCTTCGATATGGACGTGGAGGTCGCTAGCTCGTGGTTTAGAATTGCAGTGAAGTCGCGGCGTTGGGTCAAGGCCCCGTCGGCTTGTTCCACTGCTTCTCGTGGTGCCTTCAAGTCGTCTTCAGCCTGCGAAGCTTCCTAGCTAGAGGTCCGATCAGCTTGGCGGTGTCCTTAAGTTTTCATCGCCACGTCATCGTCGGTGGCGGAGGATCTTCGGTATTTCGTCGTACAGAAAACGCACCTCCATCGGTTGATGCCCTTATTGATGGTGAAGACGATGGCCTTAGAGGTGTCCATTAATGTGCGGCGGGATAATCGATGATGTCCGGTGGCCGTTCACAGCCCTTTGGACGTGGCGCCTTCATGGTAAAGCCTCGCAATCCCATATCGCCGTAGCGCCAGCGGTGGTAGGCGTGGCTGGCTTCTCCGCAGTGGTACGTCGCCGTACTGCTGGACGTAGCGTTGGCCCACAGGCCGGCAGCATGGAATCGGAGGTCGCGGCGGTGTCTGACGAAGGGCTCAGGGCTTCGGCGATACAACGGAGTGTTGACAGTGTGGCGCGCAGCAGCATCTGTCATGGCTTCGGTTTCAAGTTGCGGCTGCTCAGCAACCTACTGTGACTGCTCAAATTCCCGGCGAAGGATGTACACTATTCAATGCATCTGTATTTGCGATCGCAAGACCTCTCTGATTATCTCTCGCAGGGGGGTCAGTGTCCAGCGCTTGAGCTTCCCCGTAGTTCGTCTTTTTACCTCACAACTGCCGAGTACAGTTCCATGCTTTCGTTCGGGAACTGTACATTTGTCTCCAACATGATTGCGGCTCTTTCCTTACGAACGGCGATTGTCAAGGTATCCAGAAGAGTGGCGCGAATTAAGTCCCGTGTCGTGAGGTTGCCCTCTTGATTCTAGAGCTACGTCCTAACGGCTTCTCCTCTGGCGAAATAGACGTGGTGTAGCTTGTATTCGCTGCTCCAGTTATTGAAAACAGCCACGGGATCGTACACTAAAATCATATCAACATTCGCGATGCTTCCTCAAAATTGGAGGACGTGTGAGCTACGCCTTCAAGAGCAGATCGCGATAGCGTACTCGGGCCTTGACTTGCTAGCCTGCTTCGGTTCTCGGCGCATGCCTCAACCATGCCGTAAGGAAACGAGAGACTGTGAACCTAATATTGGCCGCTTCAAAGTAGCATTCAATGCCTTTTGCAAGTACAGTTGTTAAGTGCCCACTGTGCCGTAATTATTTCTTCTGCGAATCAGTGAAGGGCCCACTACGCGTCCGTAGGGCAGCACGCGAATCGACGCAGTTTTCACTTCGTTTATGGTCCTGCTGTTGATGATGAATAAATATGTCTGAGCGCTTTGTAATGGGTGGGCCTTTAAAATACCCACTCGTTGCTCAATTGACGTCTTTTGACGCATGGCGCGACTCTACGCTTCTGCTACGCAATATATGACGCGTTAAGTAGACTCCTCCCACTACATGACATTCATATAATGTTTTTATATTCTAGTAAGTTTCAACAATTCTTGAGGCTTTGTGGTAGAACACCTGCTTGCCATGCAGACAGTCTGAGTTCGATCCTCACTCGGATCCGGAATTTTTAGGGGCGAAGCTCCTTAGGGTGTGGGTCTGTCCCTCCTCTGTAGTTGTAGTAGTAGTAGTAGTAGTAGTAGTAGTAGTAGTAGTAGTAGGTAGGTAGGTAGGTAGGTAGCCACGTGTAGTGAAATGTACCCACTCCAAGTGATAAAGATGTAGATGATGCAGTATAGTGGAATGTGCCCACTACACGTGATAACGATGAAGTATAAGCGCGTTACAGTATAGTGGAATGTACCCACAACACGTGATAAAGATGACGATGACGCAGTATAGTGAAATGTACCCACTACACGTGATAACGATGAAGTATAAGCGCGTTCCAGTATAGTGGATTGTACCCACTACACGTGATAACGATGACAATGACACTGATGACCATGAAGTATAAGCGCGTTCCAGACCACACATTCTCTTTCTGCCATGGATGAAAACGATCGAGCTTCGCCCACTCATCATCATTTCACTTCGTGGATATGGCGTGATTTTTTTTATGATTTATTTTATTTGCATCTTTCTCGATTTTTCGGTCACGGGCAAGATGATTTTTCGCAACCAACGACGCTGGCACCAACACCGACACCTGTATTTCTGCGAAACAAGCTGTTTAACGCAATGGCGTTAATACTGAAGCGCGGCCAGCGTCGAGCGTTGCTAACAGTTTTAGTGGCTGAAACCAGATATATCAAAGCAAAGAATGAATTCGCGGGACATTATAATAGGAATGAACTGAAAATGCGTATTGTAAACTAGAAGAATAGAAGAATGGTTCTGTTTACCTCTTATGGGGCAAAAAGAAGTATTTGCTAAATCGTATAGCAAATAATAAATAGTCTCTGCCAGAGTTATCATTTTTGGTTGAACTGTACATAGCTTCTCCAGCAATAGGAAGCGGCTGTTTAGAGCCAGAAATACATTGTAAGCTGCAATATATGGTAGATAACCATAATGAACTAGTTAATGTACATAACATAGTTTCGTTTTAGTTAAGAAGCTCAGAAGACCTACTTTGAAGTACGTCTTCTGGCATAGCCGGTCTGTTGCCTCCTTGGGCGACCTCATGACAGTGAAAGGAAAGCTAGACAGTTTGTTTCGCGTTTACCTCACAATTTTAATGTTGGAGTTTGTTATTGGGGAGCGCACCGCGAACCAACTTCAATTCAGTAGATACATTGCAAAATGCGCTTCTCTGGAAAATGATTATTATTGATCCCCGATCACCTACAAAACTTATTACAAAAATATCAAATTATATCAGTAGAGTGATACTACGAACACTGCATTTTACAAATGTTATATTTCCTAAAAAAACTGAGATATCCCACATCACTAGCGACCGTGCAACAACATGAACAGCGCATCATACCGGTAGATACGAGAAATCCTGAATCTCGGTTTGTACCATGCTTTTGAATATCAATTACATTCTTAGAAATACATCTGCCGAGAGACGTCGATAAGTATGTTAACACTAGTAATTTGTCTCAGAAATAATCAATGTCTTTCAGTTAGGGTAAGGTGGGGGCAAAATGAGACAAAAATTTGACAATCGTGAATATTTATTTTTATTTCACTCTTTACCCCAAAACGTCAATGAAGAAACTTTCCTTTGGGTACAAGGTATGTGCTACATTAATATGATCATGTTGCCACTGTCAAAAAGTTTATTTTAAAAAGAAATAAAAAATGCACCAGATGTCTCATTTTGCCCCAACCTGCGGGGCAAAACGAGACAGTGTGAAAAAAATTTCATCCCTTCAGTTTTTGCAGTCGCAGCACTTGAAACTAAACTCCGTGGGCCCTCACGCAGCCTTCATGACCCCAGTCCTTGCACTACACGCATTGAATCCCGACAGAATCCAGTGCTATATTGCTCCAAAACTCCTTGGAGATCAAACACCACCAGTCTTTCTTTGTGCTATTGTTGTATTTTGTTGAAAGCTCGCACTTCATTGGATTATTCAATGATCGGACGCTAGATATGTTCTGACGCATCTTCTTCGCCTCCTTTTGCCGCTTTGGTGCAGAACTGCACGGGCGTTTCGTGGCCTTCAGCTTCGTCAGCCGGGCTTCGTGAGGCGATGAATTCAAATCTGTGCTAAATTCGGGTTTTCTAGCGCTTGTTTTTTTAATTTGGTATTGGAGGAATGTCATTAAAACTCGATGTCTAGACGTGTTTGTGAACGGCTTGACTTGGATATTCTTCCATTTTTGCATTCGCCTCTTGAGAGCATCCTTGGTAACGCGGAAAAACCTCGATGCAGCGCGAATAGAGTGAGTGTCCTGAACAGCAATCAGTGCTTTTTCACGTCGTTTTCCTCCCAGGAAGCTCTATATGATATTCGCTTGTGCGTTCGAACCCTCCTAAACAATGAAATATGATATATAATGAGTGTAAGTAAATGGTTCACTTAATAAGACACTCTCTAAGGCAATTCAATGCCTTTTTGTCGCGTTTTGCCCCCCTCCACATGCCCGAATTCAAATAAACTTCAGCTTTGGCCCCGCGCACCAAATGAACTAAAATTTTGGTGGTATGTAGCTAGTGGTATCAAGTAACAATATAAATACTTGCCTTGTTGTACTGACGCCAGATTAGCTTCATGCACGGATCCGAAAATTTGACCGAGCAGAATTTCGCCCCTTTTTGACGGGTCACGAACACACTGACACCAGCCGCGTAATTTTTCCCACGCGAACGCTGTGAGCAATCATCAACTTTTACACATAAAAAGGTGGACAACTACCAGCACCTCTCGCTGAAATATAGAAACAAAGAAAAGTGCTTTCTGTATTAGCTATAGAGGTCGACAAAGCCAAAATGTCGCGTTTTGCCCCGTGTCTCATTTTGCCCCGCCTTACCCTACTTACAATCATCCATATTCACGTGTATGCTGCGTGTTAAAGAGCCACGTTTGATGTGTTTTTTTTCTCGTAATTTTACAAAGAATGTTTGAATGTTGTGTGTTTCTTTGATATTCTGTTGGTCATATGCTAATATTCCGTCTGATATTCTTTAAAAAAATGCCTGCATATTAGCCATGATTACATTGCTCTTAGTTTGTTAATCAAGCTAATAAGCTTACTATTAATCCGCTGTCATTTAGACCTCCGCCTGGGCTCAGTAAAGCTGCTTACGGCTGCTTCTAGCCCGAAGAACGTTTCTATGACACGCTGCAAGACTATAGTTGTTGAAGGCGAAACCCATGGTTGAAACACAGGACGTCACAGCTCGTATTACCTTAGCATAATATAATCTATCTCAGTTCTTAAACTTTTATATGGCGCATATGATTCTGGCTTAGGATTTGTCAGATAAAGACAATTCGGAAATTTACACCTACTAATTTCACGCGCCTGTATATCTTGTCGGCAAAACATTGTAGAAAATTAACTTTTCGCCAACTCCCCCTTTTGGTTGACCTCCAGACCTTCATTAATTATCACAGGAATATATGTCCAGTGGCACTGTTTAGCAAAGATTGCTACAGCATGTACATTAGGCCCCATTTTATTCCTTAATATAATCATTGGGCACGCACGTAGCTTCGCTTTCTCTTTTGTATGTGTGGCGATATCAAATACATGTCGAGTACGAAGATTATATTACTTTTAAAGGCCCTGCTTTTAATGTAGAAAAACACTTAGATCAGTGCCGATCGATTTGCTCCGCCATGTAGTAGCATATGCGAGTCAATAACGTGTGAACTTTGTCATCTCTCTATTTGTCTATGAATTCATCACACTACGCAGGTCAATGTTTTCATACCATAATGCTCACCAAATAGATTCCGCTACTAGTCTAAATTTATGTGAACACTGCCAAGTATTACTCACCCACTGTACCTTCGTCTTGCTCTTTTTCTTTTCCAGGTTCTTGATCGCCTAGATAAAATATTACCATATTTATATTTTTGAGATAATATGTGCAAGTTAAACAGTATTTGAGCAAATTTTCTTATCAGGTTTATTTTAATGAAATGCTCGAATCCATCAAGTTTGCAATAACACAAAATCAGCTTGTTTAAAGAAGTACATGCAATGCAATATTCATGATTGCCGATGAAGGACTGCGATGTTATTATTTTAGTTAATAGCTCTATTCTGATTTAATTGAAAACTGTTTTGTAGCAATTTATTAGCGTTGCTCTTGAATAGTATTTATTTATGTCACATTTTCGTTACGCCTAAACATTGCTATAGGCGGCGAGATCGAGCGGAGTCGCCGCCTCGTGGCTGCCGGCTGAAGCGCGCCTAGTGTGCATTGTTGCCTGCGTCGTGTGCTAGCTGCGTCATGGTTGAATGTCCGCGTAAGTAATGTATGTCCTCTGAAGGCTGTTTGTTTCGTTATGTTAGCGCAAGTCTAACTGCTTGTCCGTATCCCCAGCACGATGCACAGAAGTATCTCCCCTTGTTCGGCTGCATGTGCATTGTAATAAGATCAGTGAGTGAAACTTTCCAGAGTACCGTGTGTTATAGCCATTCAGTCCGTTCGCTAGAATCATTTTAGTGTGGGTGCCACTTTCCGGTTCACGCACATCGTAAAGTGCGCCTGCCATCGTCCCAAATATGAGGAGTATGAAGAAGTGTGTGAATGCGGTGTATTAGTGACTCGGTGGCACCCAGAAAGGAGGCTCTAAGGCATACAGTTTCATGTTGTTTGGTGTGTAACTGCGGCACTGTAGTCTATCGGTTATGCGATGAGCTTCAGTAGAGCTTGTACGGTCATGGTACCACTATAAATAAATATTTCTATCAAGTCTGACACTTCAGTACTTTCACTTTCCCTTGAAAAAAAAAAAAGAATGAAATTACACCGAAGTCATAAGACGTACTTGACGTGCTTAATTTTTATTTGGGGTGAAATTAACGCAGAAACAGCCGCGTGCTTAGTTAGATTTAGGTACGTTTTAAAGAACCCAGGTCTTCAATATTAATCCAGATGACGTGCCTTACATTTATGTCATATAATTTCGCGCAAAACCTCATGTTTTTTTTACGTTATCTTGAGCGATTGTGTGGCGTTGTTATAGATTGACGGAAGGTAGCGGTCATTATTTGTTTGAAAAAGACATTCCTCTTCCATAATATATTCGCACCTTTGTTACATCAGTGTAATGCACGTAATAAATTAAGGAAACCTTTCTGCTGTGCGGTTACCATCTTATACTGCTACTGTATAAACAGAAAGTGCGTACGTGTTAAACGTCTGCGTAGCGCTAAAGCGTTGTCAGCCACATAACTTTCCCGACTAAACTTATCAACTGTCTTGTATTTCATGGGGAGTTGAATAAGAAAAATAAATGCGTATGCGTATTCCTGCGAACAGTGCTATTGAAATCATCGCCCAGGTATACGGCCTTACTTTTTTTGTATCCAGATTAGCAAGAAGTAAATTCTTAAATAGTCCAGTCGCTCTACAACACACCGAATACAGCAAAAGTGAAAATAACAAACGCGCGTGGCAATGCCCCCCTCTGAAAAAACATCGTCCCGATGCTTAAAATAGAACACGGGGGGAAAATGCATGCAACAATAAATAACCACAATAAAGCAAGAAAGTGCATTAATAAAGCAATTAGTGCAGTCCTACGTTCGCTAACGCGCGTAATACGGCTTGAGGCGCACGACATGGACGACTTCAGGTCTCGCACGGCGCCGTTGAGAGTTTGTAATGCCGTCCAGAACAACCTCGTAGTCCAGAGCGCCTAGACGTCGAAGCACTTTCTATGGCCCAAAGTATCGCCTAGGAAGTTTTTCACGGAGTCGACGTCGGCGTATCGACGTCCACACCCAAACGCGGTCACCGGGCTGGTATTCCCCGAAGCGTCGTCGAAGATTGCAGCGGCGCATGTCAGTCGTCTACTGATTCTTGTTGCGTAGGCAGGCGAGTTGTCGGCCTTCTTCGGCGCGCTGAAGGCAGACAGTGACTTGGAAGTTTTTTTCGTCGGTGACGTTGGGCTGCATGGCGTCCAGCGTAGTTGCCGGGAGTTCCTTCCGTAGACCAACTTGTATGGCGACAGCTGCGTGGTTTCTTGTACAGCCGTGTTGTTTGCGAAGGTCACGTACGGAAGGATGCCATCCCACGTCTTGCGTTCAACGTCGACGTACAGTGCCGTGCACTGTTCGGGTGAACACGGCTCAGCGTCGCCGCGCTCCGCGTAGCGCCAGTGCAGCCGGCACGGCCGCGCATCGAAGCGAAGCGGCGCATGCGCTCACTGACACATGAGAGTTGCGTTACGTCCTCTGCTACATCGCTCGAGCGTGTGATTCCGCAGTAGCCAAGCGCCGATCTTGCTTGTGTGTAGTTCAGCAAGAGCAGCGCGCTCGTGTGCGCCAGCCCCGCTTCGATTCGATGCGCGGTCGCACCGGCTGCACTGGCGCTCCGCGGAGCACTGCCACACTGAGCCGTGTTCACCCTACGAATGGGGTGAACCCACTCTTAGGGGTTCACCCCACGCCTACCACCCACAGGCCACCGGTCTGTGGGTGGTAGGCGGTGGTGCGTCGGTGTCTCATCCGTCTATATTCCAAGATAGCCTG
>JALIZH010018091.1:0-7500 GCA_030522465.1 Rhipicephalus appendiculatus | reverse complement strand
AAACGGCAGGAATTTCGGCGGCCTGCATTTTCTATACGACCGTCGAGCCGACCGGCTTCGTGTTGGAATCGTAACTGAATTATGGTTCCAGCCAGCGAGGTCAGCCGACTCGGTTAGGTCTAGTTAGGCGAGAGCACGAGCGCTCCCTGCGGGCTTCGAGTTTCATCTATTAGCGTTAGCGAAAAAAGGGGGTTAACGAAAATGCACACAAAAGCAACAACGTCGTCATTGTAAAAGACAGGGCGCGCAAACACGGACACGAGATAGAAGTCAAGGCACCACAAATACCGAGGAACAACTGCAAAGGCTCACAACGGCAGAAAAAAATATAAAAGGCAAGAAAACTTATTTGCCCATGCCCGGGCAATAGGTGAACCTATCAATCCGGCACGCCTGGGGGTCTACGTGAAAGTTAACTGTTAAGGCATTTGGTTTCTTCATGCAAGTTGATTGACGGTTGGCTTGCGCATGCGCTAAAACTACTATCGATATGCCATGCCTCAATCATTACACGCGTTTCTTCATTGCTGTACCTGCACAAAACTGCGCATTTATCGAATTTAGGCATTCACTTACACTCTCGACACTGTAAAGATAGATTAGAAAGATTAGTAGGCACCCTGTAAATTTTTCACAGCGCACGCATGAAGAATGCGTGAAGAGTGCTTTACTGCGCATACCGTACACTGTCGCCCTTTATGAAAGGGAACAAGCGAACGCGTGGCCTGCTCTCCGCGGCGGCGGCCTACAGCACCATGAACCGACAGCTGAAGAAAGCGCGTCCACTTTTGGCGGCATCGCCCGTTGCGAGACCAAAGCGGGGGCGTAATCTTGCAGCGCTCGTTCAACGGCTATCACTAGTTATTTTGTTTGCGAACAGGTGATGCCAAAAGCGGACATGCTTTCTTCAGTTGTCGGTTGATGGCGCTGTAGGCAGCCGCCGCAGAGCGCACGACACGCGCTCGCGTGTTCCCTTTCATAAAGGACGACAGTGTACATGCATGACGGATAGCGGCAGTAAACGCCACGCCTGTAACTTCAACACTATAGTATATAGTGACGAGGCACGTCTTTCGACAGCATTTCCGGCAATTTTTCAAAATCCCCGTCGCACGACAGGCCCTAAGTAAAAAGCGAATCGCCATGCGCCAACGTTAGGAAAACATTTCGCCGCTGTGCAACTATACGACACGCTCCACCACACGATCGCGCTGTTCTCCATAGAGGCGATCGAAGTTGCCGCCACGACGTCTACAACGTTCGAGGGATTTTCAGACGAACACCGCTCTTCTACGAGGACCCGGCACGAGAAAGGGAAAGGGGAAAGACAAATTTCGCGAGCGTGCGTGCGGAAACGCCTGCGAACAATGCATCACTCGCTTTTTGTGATGCGGGTTTGCACAGCTCGTCGGCGTATACCGTTCACTCAAAATTCCGTTCGGGAAATGAGAAACGGCGCAACAGTTTTCTTTCTTTTACACTTCCATTTCTAACAGCGAAGCTAATAATAATAATAATATCTGGGGTATTACGTCAAAACCACGATATGATTATGAGAGACGCCGTAGTGGAGGGCTCCGGAAATTTGGACCATCTGGTGTTCTTTTAACGTGCACCGACACCGCACAGTACACGGGCCTCTACCATTTCGCCTACATCGAAATGCGATCGCCGCGGCCGGGATCGAACCCGCGACCTTCGGGTCGGAAGCCGAGCACCGCAGCCACTGTTCCACCGAGGCGGACAACAGCGAAGCTGTTCCGCAAATCGTTCCTTGTTCACCTCGTTCCAAACACCATCATCATCATCATCATAAACGGGTATGTTCGACAAAAATTGGGTAAATCCCCCTACTCACACTACTGGTCCACTAAAAATGTAGAAGCCAGCAGTTTGCCCAACAGATGGTTTCGAAGCCTTCGAGCCATCATCGGAGCATATCGCAGACCTTGTCAAAGACGAGTACCGCGGGTGGGAAAACGGAGGACGATAAGGCAAAAGATTGAGAACCAACTTGCTACAACCTCGCTACAGCCAAGTTCAAGTCAAGTTCAACCTCGCTACAACGAATTTCCGCCTAGATACAGCAATAAATGAGCATGAGACCAATCAGATTCGCTGTGTATCGAGCTTCGCGCGGCTTAGTGGAAGCTTTGAGTCATTTTTAAATGCGAATGCATTTCTTAGTCGGGCTATGTCAGGCGGCGTTGTCCGGCGTTGTCCGCGGAGGAGGAGGAGGAGGAGGAGGAGGATAGGTTGAGGAGGTGTCCGCGCGCCGGCAGGTGTTATCTCTCCGCTCTCACTCCCTCTCCCATAGCAACAGCTGCGGGCGCGCGCGCTTATCCTCGCCCCTAGCAACCGGAGCATGTGGTGCGAGAGAGTGTAGGAGAGGGTAGGTGCAGTGCTTCGCCGCTCCTTCTCTCGCCGTTCGCTCTCTCTCCTCCCTGCGCCCCACTCTCCCGTCCGCTCGCGCCTCACTCTCGACCGTTCGCTGTCTGGGCGCCTCTCAAGGCGATGGCAGAAGTCGGTGCATTCGCATTTCCTCACGATTCCCTTCGGGGAGGTGGGGGGCATTTTTTTCCCAACGCATATCGATTATTATTCCGAAATACCTGCGGTAGCCTGCTGTTGATTAGTATACAGTTGAACCTCTTTTTAACGAAGTCAACGGGACCCGCGAGTTAGTTCGTTAGATCGGGAACTTCGTAAAACTGAGAACGGGATTTTTCGGTCCTTCCAAATTTAAAATTGCATCGCAGAGAATCACAAAAGGTAACACGTCAGTGTATAGTGGCCATGAACTCTCACCAGCGTGCTTAAAAATAGCGCAGGGGAGAGTTATTGAGCGCTTTCGCCATGATGGTGGAACAAACCTAAAGTCTGGAAAGAAATGCGCAGTCTGTCACTCCGTGCAGTTTCGGTTTGTAGTTTCGCAAGAACCAAAACAAGAGTGCCTCCGCTGCGTCAGTGTACCGCTGCTACGCATGTCAGCGCACTGCCAGGCATTCTAGACGCCATAAATTTGGAAAAAACTCTTTTTCTATGCATCTTTTTTTTTTTTTCCCGGAATGCTTCGTTAAATCGGGTTCGGCGGCAAAGTTTGGTGAGTTATTTCGAGTTCGTAAAAGCGCCAAGCCTATATAGGCAACCGCGGGGGGAATCCTAATTTGTTCATTAAATCGGGAAATTCGTAAAATCGAGTTTCAACTGTACTGCGTGAGCTGAAAGAGATATTACCCGAAATAGGTTTTTCCTTGACAGCGGACTCTTAGCTTAATGAGTAACGTTTACTGCAACTTATACTCCCTAAAAGAATTGAGAACCTTACGTAAGTAAAGTTTGTTTTACCCACAGATCATTGTTTAGGTATTAGGGTGTTAGAATTTTTTCCTTTGTTTTCTTTTACTTCTGTACGAATGTATAAATACTAGCTGGATTGATATTTGCGCATAGTTCTTCTTTCCTGCCTGTTTTTCATCTTCTAGTATTCTTACGCACTGCCCTGTGTAATGCCCTTGACATTGAGGGCAAATAAATAATTAAATAAGTAAATAAATAATTGTTGCTATGGCTATGAACACGCCAGCGTTTGGCAAAACAGGCCGTAGATTTTTATTTTTTTTTCTTCACAAATTCAAGCGCCACCCTGACGGCAAACATGCACAATGCAAGGTGGCAAAGACACTATATATATATATATATATATATATATATGTATATATATATATATATATATATATATATATATATATATATATATATATATATATATATGTGTGTGTGTGTGTGTGTGTGTGTGCGCTCGCGCACGTGCGTGCGTGCGTGCAACAAGCACAATGTAACAAGCTCATATGCGAGTTTCAGCATATATATCAGCAAGAATTCATCACGTATGAATTAATGCGTCCACTGCAGCGACATACAGCCACGCGCTGTTTTCGTTTTTACGATGAACACCCAACTGGCTCCAGATGTTTTATTCATGTAGGCGTCCTCGTATACTGAGCGCTGTATTTAGCTTATGACAGCTGCGCGAGTCGATATGTAAATAGAATCGTAGAATCGCGTTTTTTTTCTTTCACCGCATCAATTTCACGCTTAAGTCAACGCCATCCGTCAAGCGACTTCCCAATAACGGCACACGAAGAACGCGTCCACACTAACGAGTATCCCAACAAACGGCGAATGAAATATATATGCCATGCACGTGCACGCGATACATAATTCATACATCGTGCCTTGCTTGAGTATGCGTGAACGAAGTTCGGCCTTCGAAGCTCGAATAGGCGGCGACACGTAGCGCTCTGTTTAACCAAATCTCATTATACGTGCTCGCGCAAATTAACTCGGATCGGCTAGACATTTGAGGTCGCCCCTTCAGATTAAGATGCCACGTCGACTAACTAGATCTCTCAAATTAAGACAAGCTTCACTTTTTATCTCTCGTAATTACAGAAGCCTTAATAAACGACCACTAAAGAGAGAAATGAATCGAGCTGTATTATTAAATCACCTTTAGGCCAAGGAACAAGGAAAAACATATCCTCAGACATTTTTTTTTTCTTTATTTTCGTGAGTATTTTTTTTTTTCTAGTGAGTCCGAAAGACAATAGGTGGCGACACCATATCGAATTTCCCGCACCTGTTACGTCGTGACGCCGAGACATTTTCGGGTGAGTCTGGCGTAATCACTTTAAAAGTCAATTTAAACTAAGCGGTATTGTAAATGATCCCGAAGTCAGAACGCGGTTTCAAGAGCGATTACTGAACCGCAACCACACAAACACGAAAAACGAAACCTCGCAATCTGTGACGTCACACAGGCTTAAAAGTACCGTTCGGTTTCAACGCGAAATCCAGAAACCTTGAAACAGTGGCTCAATTTCTCTTGTAGACACATTTCTCGACAGTTACTTTATGAGCCTCCATGATCGCAGGCATTGCAAGCTTCCTGCACGCCCGCTGGTATTGCATTGCCTCCGAGATTGGAGGCCTTGCAAGCTTTCTGCGCATGACCTGGTATTGCACTGGCTCCGTGATCGGCCTACTTTTGACCAAGCGACTACGTTATGCGATGACGTCCATAATTTTGGCGATACGTGACATCGCGATAATATGTAATAATATGTCGTGTTTTACGTCCCAAAACCGCGATATGATTACGAGGGACGCCGTAGTGGAGGGCTACGGAAATTTCGACCATCTGGTTTTCCCTAACGCGCACTGACACCGCACAGCACACGGGCGCCTCTACCATTTCGTCTCCATCGAAATGCGACCGCCGCGGCCCGGGACCGAACCCGCGACCTTCGAGTCAGCAGCCGAGCACACTCACCACTGCACCACTGCGGCGGACTGTGACGGAGCGATGACTTCATACGGTGAAGTCATCCTGTGATGATGATTCATTGCATCATTCGCGCTGACGCCGCCGACGCGGGACGCCGACGGTCCATTTTCGCGTCTGATGAGGCATCTTAGGCTTTCTTCATAAAAGACCTCGCCTGCACACCAGCCGCTTCGTGTTTCACATCGAACCCACCGCGAGCGTAGCGGGCCTCTAAAAAGTAACGCTTACGTCACAGCAACGGCGCGGTTCTCGCGTGACAGCGAGATAACGCGATGCTCGCACGACACGAGAAGCGATCGAAACTGCGACGGCGAAGACGACGAGAAGCCGAGAACGTCCATCCGTGCCCCCGGCGTGTACACAAGGTGTATGTCGTCGCCGCTGCCTTATTCAGAGAAAGGAAACCGGCGTTTTCATGCCGGCAGAACATAATCACATCGGACAATGCATGTCGCACGCACGGGTGTGGGCTATGCGTGACACTATGCTCCAACGAGTAAGAACAACAGGATAATGGAGATTCGGTCTATATAGCTGCTATAGATTCTTCGTATAGGAGGCGCAAACAAACAGACCTAGTCGGCGCATGCAGTGTTTGCTGCATACAGCTTTCGGGTGTCAGGTTGTTTACTCTTCTACATGCCGTGAGGCATAGAGTAAACAATGGCTGAAAAGAATAATAAAACCCGGAGGGCTCCGTTTTAGAGTGAAGCTCTTAGACAGCCGTTCCTACGTCGAGCGGCGTCGCCATTGTCGGCGCAACTGATAGAGCGAACGAGGACGAAAGAGAGCGAAAGAGAGACTTCCCCAAGGAGTCTTCCACCGCGAGAGACTGCGAGCCGAAGTGGCAACGTCTGCAATAGCGAGTTTTAGTACTGCGTACGTAGCATCCGTAACGGCGTTGCGTACGCAAGAACGCTGCGTTCCTAAGGTCCATAACGTGTGCGTTGAAGTCGCCGACTAGTATAAAGGGTTTGTGCTTGTAGGTGTTTTATATTGTTCTGTCACAATTATGATTGATATTAGTCTACTGTTCGACCTTTTTTATGTCTCACATATGCTGCCCGAGCATCGCCCCATATAATGTAAACTGAGTGACATAAAGTGACAAAGAGTCGACGACAAAGCTCGGTCCTAAGGTCCATAATGTGTCCGCCTCGGTGGATCAGTGGCTAGGGTGCTCGGCTGCTGACCCGAAGGTCGCGGGTTCGATCCCGGCCGCGGCGGTCGCATTTCGATGGAGGCGAAATGGTAGAGGCCCGTGTACTGTGCGATGTCAGTGCACGTTAAAGAACACCAGATGGTCAAAATTTCCGGAGCCCTCCACTACGGCGTCTCTCATAATCATATCGTGGTTTTGGGACGTAAAACCCCAGATATTATTATTATTATTAAGGTCCATAATGTGTACGTTGAAGTCGCCCACTAGTATAAAGGGTTTGTGCTTGTAGGTGTTTTATATTGTTCTTTCACAATTATGATTGATATTAGTCTATTGTTCGACCCTTTTTTATGTCTCACATATGCTGCCCGAGCACCGCCCCATATAATGTAAACTGAGTGACATAAAGTGACAAAGAGTCGACGACAAAGCTCGGTCCTAAGGTCCATAATGTGTACGTTGAAGTCGCCGACTAGTATGAAGGGTTCGTGCTCGTAGAAGTTTTATATTGTTCTGTCACAATTATGATTGATATTAGTCTGTCGTTAAACCTTTTTTTTATGTCTCACATATGCTGCCCGAGCATCGCCCTATATAATGTAAACTGAGTGACATAAAGTGACAAAGAGTCGACGACAAAGCTCGGTCCTAAGGTCCATAATGTGTGCGTTGAAGTCGCCGACTAGTATAAAGGGTTTGTGCTTGTAGATGTTTTATATTGTTCTGTCACAATTATGATTGATATTAGTCTGTCGTTAAACCTTTTTTTATGTCTCACATATGCTGCCCGAGCATCGCCCTATATAATGTAAACTGAGTGACATAAAGTGACAAAGAGTCGACGACAAAGCTCGGTCCTAAGGTCCATAATGTGTACGTTGAAGTCGCCGACTAGTATAAAGGGTTTGTGCTCGTAGAAGTTTTATATTGTTCTGTCACAATTATGATTGATATTAGTCGGTCGTTAAACCTTTTTTTGTGTCTCACA
>JALIZH010018090.1:0-38046 GCA_030522465.1 Rhipicephalus appendiculatus | reverse complement strand
GGAGAAGTGGCTGAGGCATTTCACATATCGAGAAAAGCAAGTGATTGCGTTAGCCAACCTTCCCTGGCGTTGTGATCAAAGGAAATGGGCCTGTTAATCAGAGGTGACAAGGGTGCACACACGAGGCCGTGCCTTACGGAGTTTTAGAACAGCGAAACGCAAAGCTTTTGCGTTGCGCACGCGTCGTACGCTCACCCCTTCGGGCTCCCGATAAGAGTAGGGAGTTTTAGAATAGCGTACGCAAAGGTTTGCGTACGCTATCCGTTGCGGTGGCTGCCACTGCGCATGCGTCATGACGCTAACCGCCGTTGGCGTTTGCGGTCCGCCCGCGGGAAATCCGATATAGCGTGCGGCCCGGCCCGCCAAGCCCCTTTGCGGCATCAGCGTTTGTGGGGGACAAGCGCTATTCTTACCCCCCATATTCAAAAACGCTCCTTGACTTGAACTTGACTTATCGCCGCCTTCAATGCAGCACAAACGCGTTTCGAACGCGCTGTCTTTAGGGGGTGACAAGGCAGCACAAATGCGTTTCAAACACGCTGCCTTGAGGCGGTGGCAAGTCAAGAAGCGTTTCTGAAAATACGGTGGTAAAACTCTTATGGCGCCCTAACGCTACGCTACGCCCGCTAACTTCGCGCACGTTATTCGAGAACTCCCTAATGAGCATCTAGGCCTTTTCCTTGATAAAACAACACGTTTTATTCTATAAACCCAGTTGCTAGTTCAGCGCCGTGTGTGTCACTTCTTTGTTTCGTCATGTGCATGAAGCGCTGTTTTGTATTGTTATCATTGAACCTCACCAACTCGCCCAATCTGCCTGTGTTCAACAGCATCACCAAGGGGGTTCTCCTCGCACCCCGTACTCACCTCTGTAATGCATGCGCTCCGCTTTTCCGTCGGTGATTACACACGCTACGGCGTCACTGCAACGTTGTCACGGAATTCGGGGCAGTCTGACAGAACTATTTTGACAACAAAAGTGACAGTTTCCGGGCAGGATTACCGCGTGCAAACAACGCGCGCTATCACGCAGTATGCAGAAACAATCCGCGCGCGCCTGGAGCAGGAGCGTGGCACAAAAACGGATATCCTGTAGCCCACCAAGCGGATGAAAACAAAAAAAATGCAACTTTCGGTTTCGGTTTCAATACCTACGTAGCATTTCTCCACGTCACACAGTACAACTGACACGAAAACTTTATTGTGCGTTTTTTCTTTTTTTTTTTTTGCTACAATGTATTGCTGGAGGTCAACTACTGACTGCAGCGCATGACAGATAATTAATTAGAGTCTAAAACCGCGAATAGCCATGCCGGTGCTCGAAACTACTGTGCACAAAAACCATATACAAGCGTATGTCTGTAAAGAACCACGTTAACATACGTAATATAGCGCAATAGAATAGTAAAATAAAAACGAGGCGTCACCGAATGCGAATTGTGTAACCAGGTGTCACACAATATGAATTGCGTAATGAGTGGGCCGTTTAATGCCTCCAACCAATTACACAGGCCTCAGCCATAATCCTTCATCATCATGAGCCACCGCATCAATTGTTGGTGCAGTAGGTACCTAGAAAGCGTACTTTTTAATGTCTCATGCTCACGTCCGTCCGGTGTTCGTCTGTCCGGCGTCCGTCCGTCCGTCCACACCCCCCACTGCGCATGCGCAAACCCATTCAAACAAAAATAAAAAATAAAGAACCTCCTCTCCACCTCTCTCTCCTCTAGGCATCCCTCCCCGTGGAGGCCACACCCTCACTGCGCATGCCCGTCCCCTCCCTCTCTCCCCTCCTACGCTCCCCCCTCTCTCCTCTAGGCATCCCTCCCCGCGGCGTCCACACCCCCCACTGCACATGCGCGTCTTCCCCTCTCTCTCTCCTCTCCTACGCTCCCCCCCTCTCTCGCCTCGCGACGCCGACAGCGTCTGCTAGCGAGTTTCTTGGTTGAAAAAACCGACTGCTCGCGCTGCACAACCGTTCACTGGCCACCCCGTATATATGGCAATGGATTTCGACCTGCAAGGTGGTGCCGGTGGGAGATTTCTCCTGTGCGTTGTTGAATAATAAAAATTCGCAGCGTGCGCGTTAACTAAAAGCGGAGTGCGGGCTTCTGTGTACAGTCGGAGTCTTCTGTCTCTCATTGCCCATTAGCAGCGACTGGCATGTTCCAGTAGGAAACACCGCTCCATCACTGCGTGCTTTGCGCCTCCCAAGTTTTCTCTCCTGCGCAACGCTGCGATGAGCGCCAGCGTCAACGCGCCGCCAGTGTAAGCGTTAGCGCCCGCCGCTTCACATCTACACATGGTTCCCTTTAGCGGGAGATGGTGTAATCTTTAAGGCGAAAGCCTTTAATGTCTCATGCTCACGTCCGTCCGGTGTCCGTCCGTCCGTCTGTCCATGTCCGTCCGTCCGTCCATCCGAGCTCTGGCACGGAGCCAGGTGGCCGCCGGGATGCGCAATCGAACGCCGGTCGCGTCGGACTCTATAGCGCTCGCGCTTTGCTTGCGTGGCGTCGCTGTGCCCAGAGTTTGCAATCATTCTGACCGACGCCGCCTCAATGAACCCAGGCGTTCACGGAATACACTTTCGAATTTACAAAGGGTCCGTCAATTTAAGAGCTGGCGATGCGCAAAGCGCGAGAAAATACTAACGCATGCGAACGGAGGAAGATGAGTCTCGCGTCTCGCTGCGATTCGCGGTAAAAAAGTTAAAGAAGAAAACACGCACACATTCGGTTTGTGTGTTATCCCACTGAGAGTGTAAAAGAAAAAAGACATGGCATAATCGGTGGAATGGCCACACGCTTTCGCCGAACACACTTTGGAATGTACAAAGTGTCCTTGAATTTTTTACTAGCCCCATTAGAGTTTACAACGGGTTCTAGAAATGGCGCTCTTCCAGCTTTCGCTGTGACTGTGCTGCGCTTTCCGCGCGGGCCTGGCGTTTTTTAAAGCGTTATGTTACAAACGTGTGAACGTACATCAATGTTCTGCACAAATGTAACTGCGCACCTGTCGGCAAAAGGAGCCTTTTCTCGAATCAATCCAGTTGCAAGTGACGCTCCTTCATGTCCTTTTGGTTTTTTTTGAAGGGACACTAAAGAGAAATAATCAATCGATTTAGATTGATAAATTTCACTCTCAGAACTCTAATTCCATTAATTTCACCATCATAGGTTCACTAATAAAGGAGAGAAAGTCAAGTTCAAAGTTTCGTTTTTTAAATTTCGCGCCGAAATAGCCACGCGTGAGGTCACGAATTTCGAAGTGTATTTATCGCATTTCGGCGCCATACAAAATTCCCTCAGACGACAATGAACTTCATTTTTACCGATTAGGAACTACGTATGCCCTAACAGGCGCCGTCAAAATATGTGTCCTCAAGGCGAATGGTGCGGAAACTTCGAGGTGGCGTCGCCGCCCACATTTTTTTTTTCATTTTTTAGGTGTGAAGCATCTTATGGCGAAGCTATATCCGGTGGTGGTGGTGGTGGTGTGCGGCGTGGCCTCCCTTACTGCGCATGCGCAAACCCTCTAAAAAAATAAATGAAGAACCTCCGTTCTCCCTCTCTCTCCTCTAGGCATCCCTCCCGCGGCAATCACGCCCTCACTGCGCATGCGCCTCCCCTCCTCTCTCCCCTCCTCTCTCCCCTCCTACGCTCCCCCCCTCTCTCCTAGGCATCCCTGCCCGCGGCGTCCACACTCCCACTGCGCATGCGCGTCCCCCCCTCTCTCTCCTCTCTTACGCTCCCCCCCTCTCTCCTCTAGGCATCCCTGCCCGCGGCGTCCACACTCCCACTGCGCATGCGCGTCCCCTCCTCTCCTACGCTCCCCCCCTCTATCGCCTTGCGACGCCGACGCAGGCAGCGTCTGCTAGCGAGTTTCTGGTTTAGAAAAAAATTTATTCAGTCATGGGACACTACGAGTACACGGAAACAGTGTCTATACGACAAGGACAGTAACATACACAAATGACGAAGTACAATGTACATGACACCTTTTAACAAAAGCGCCCAAGTCCATAGGGTGTCGCTAAGATATGCTACTAAGCACTCACATACACATACTTATCACAATATACACAAAGTACATGACGATGTATATACAGAATATACAAGGCTTGGTGAAAATGTCAGCGAATATGTACAATTGATGTAATGGCGCGTGTAATTTACATAATTTACAGTGTTAGAACGAACTGCGCATATACAAGAACCTACACCCGTACGGGGCACACACGCACACACACAGAAATATTAAACAAATCTGGATTATATACACTGATGAGTTACTGTCTCATGACCTGGCTACAAGAACCAGGCCAGATGGAAAACTAGCTGCACACGTCCATCTACAATCGACAGGAAGCGGCACGACCACTGCCGCAGAAATTCCTCCTCCCCAAGGAAGAACAATTCCTCCGACAGAAACGATAGGAGTTCGGAGTATAAACGTTCTAGAATCGGAAAGAGAGCACGACGGCGATGACCTGCTGCAACAGCCTCGCACCTGTTACGCCATAAACAAAAAGCTCCCGCAGCAATTAGAAGGCGTGCAAAGCGACCACGCGAGCAACGACTTGATGTGACAAAGCGGTTAACACCAAGGCCACGGAAACCAGTGTTAACGGCTTTCCAAAATACTTTTGCAATGACACATTGCTGCAGCACGTGCTGGTTAGTCTCCTGTAGAGGACAGTTAGGAAAAGTGGAAGATGGTATCATGCCCCACCTCTCCAGCATGTCCCGTGTTGGGAGTACTCTCCATCCTAGACGCCACATGAAGTCACGGAGATGGCCAGGCAAAAAGGATGCCGTTATCGCGCTCCACGAGACACGTCTCGATCGTACTAGACGGGCTGGAGGCACCAAAGGGAGCAGCAGGGCCGCCGTTGTATATACAATACGGTTTTCTAGAATGTCTAGATCAGGACAAACCTGCTGTGCGTGGCGATAGAATGCTACAGCCGTGGAGTAAAATGCAGGTACGTCAAGAGCATGTGGTGCGGAATTAAGTTGTGCTTCCGGTAGCAAATAGCGTATCTTAGTGCCTAAGAAATAGCAGGCGAGATCGCGCGCGGGACACTGGTCACCGTGTAACAGGCGAAGCATGAATCGCAGGGCAAGCAGCCGGCAGCGAACAGACACGGATGGGAATGCGAATCCACCGCAGCTGCGTGGTTGCCCAAGCGCTGCTCGGCAAACCAGCTCCGTTCCACCTGACCAGAAAAATGAGCCAAGGAGGGATTGCAAAGACTTGGTTATTCGTAAGGGGGGGCTGTACGACATGAGATATGTACCAAGCACGGCCGCAAAACACAGTCTGTGCTAAGTATCTTCTTTCCAAGAGCGGCAAATCGTACTCTTGGGCTTCCCGGACGTGGCGTTTTAGATCTTCGAGTACTGAAACCCACACTGAGGCTGATATACCGTAGTGGGTATAATCAAGCCCTAGAATGAGAATAGAGTCGCTTTTTTGAAGACCAAAAAAGTGACTTAGGCAGTGTGATGAGTGAGTGCGCGACCAGTGAGACTGCTCCGCGATGTGTGTTGGTGTTGGTGGCGCAACGGTTACAAACGCGGTGGTGTGACGCGACAGAAGCACCGCGCGACGGACACGTGCGGCACGTAGAAAAAGACGACGACGGCGGGGCATGGCACGTGGGGCCACGGCCAATTAGAAGATGGCACGGCAGAGGGGAAGAGGAGGACGACGAGATGGATGGACTTTTGCATCGGTTCCGGTGAGTGCGTTTATCCCGCCTCATTTAGCATGTACTAAAGGAATTGTGCGAGGAGTAGACTCTCGGCTAACACCAACTGAGACTTTGGAGAAGCTGTCTGATGCTGGGGTCATATCAGTATACAGGTGCAACCGGAGTAGTGAATGGTGAGAAAGTTCCCACTGAATCGGTTATTGCTACCTTTGCTGGAACCTCTTGTCCATCAGAGTTGAACATATGGCCACTCATTTTCAGAGTCGAACGCCTTGCTTCTCGTCCTCTGCAGTGCCGCAACTGTTGGCGTTTTGGCCACAGTGTAGGGGGGTTGCAAGTCTACTGCACGCTGCCGTGTCTGTGGTGATGATCATCCCACTAATGAATGTACTGCTGAAACAGAAAAGTGCTGCTTGTGTGCAGGAAACCACCCGGCAGATGATTCAAATTGCACGGCAAGAGCAAATGAAACTCAGCTGCTCGAAATAATGGACCGGCGACGATGTTCGCGGCGTGAAGCTGTTGCAGTTGTTAAGGATAGGGCATTTGGATATGCTGGTGTTACTGCAAGACAAGATCCTTTAAATGAGACAAAACTGTTGCACCTAATCGAGTCAGCAGTAGAAAAAGCAATGTCGAAGGCAATGGATCACATAATTACAACTGTAACTGAGTGTGTCTCGCAGGTGTTCTGCTCTCACATGACACAGTTACTTTCAGCAACTACGGTACCAATGACCAATCTGATAGCTGGTGCAGCGGCTAAAACAGTAGCAGCAGAGACGTCTAATTTAACATCACAGCGTGGCACCCGAGTAGACTTATCCGAACCCACCACCTCAACTCAGGGAGAGTCACAGGATGAGATGGACATTAGCCAGGATATCAGGCGCCAGAAGCGAACTGGGTCTCCAGTAAATTCTGCTTGCCCAAGTTCAAAAACCAAAAAAAGGAAACTGTAATCCTAATCCAGTTATTAAATAAAAAGTATTTTGGAGACAGTTGTTGCTGAGGTAATTCGCTCATCAACATAGATACGTTAAAAGTCGTACAGTGGAATTGTCGTTCTTTGTTTTCTGCTTCAACAGATTTGCTTTGCTTAGTTAACCAATTAAACCCCCAACATAATAACATTACAAGAAACCTGGCTTACTCCTAATAAAAATTATGAAATGAGAAATTTTCGAACATTTAGGTTAGATCGTCCTTCACTCGGTGGAGGTGTAATGATATTGGTATCAAACAAATTTTGCCACACAGCGAAATTGGCTTTTCAGATAATGTCCTCGGAATGTGAAATTTTGGCGATAGACCTCAACATGCCAGGATATCGCTCTTTTTCTATTATAAGTGTATATTTTCCCTCGGGAGTGCACAATACACAACACTTGGATAGTGTCTTAGCAAACTGTAAGAATGAAATAATTCTTACCGGTGACTTTAACTCTCATCATGTGTCATGGGGATTTAGAACTGACTCTTGTGGTACTCTTCTGTGGGATTGGGTTATACATAAGAATCTTACCTGCCTAAATATGAGGCAGTCTACATTTGTTCGCGGTCGATCCCGAGCAGTGCTAGATCTGACATTTTGTAGCTCCAGTGTTCTACTGAAGTCTTGGAGAACGATAGATTTCGCTTCGAATAGTGACCATCTTCCAGTGTACTTTGAAATCTCATGTCTTTTAAAAACAATTGAAAGAAAAGAGAAGGTATTAGTTAATTATAGGCTGTGTTCAGATAAGAACGTCGGTGCATGTCCGCCGACCCCCTTTAATTTCGCCGAAAAAAATATATTTTGTTTTCCGAGTCCCCAGGACCACAAAACCACTTTTGGTTTCGCGAGAAAAATTTTCACCTTCTTTAAAAAAATTCACAAGTCTCCACTGAGCCGCCACCGCCTCTTTCGGATTTCGCGAAAATGGGATTTCGATGTGACGCTACAAAAACACTATTGTAGCTGTAGGTCCGAAAAATTTTCTCCACATACTACGGATAGTTTTTGTTGAGAAAAAAAATTATTACTTTGCAATTTTGATGTCGTTCTGTTAAGAAAAAAAAATCGCGAAATCGACACAAAGCTCAATAATGCTCACATATAAGATTTTTTTCCTCCGCAAGTATAAACGCCAGACTTCCCAAAGTTTTTGAAAACATTGCCATATGTTTGGTGAACAAGTGTGCTGAACGAAATAGCTGAGAGCGGCTTCAAAAGTTAACCAGAAATGTTCAACTGAGGACATGTCTCTCAAAATGCAATATTTTGAAGATCATTTAAAAAAACACCATCTTCGATTTTCTTTAAACTCTCCAGAATTAAAGCCAAGCACGTGTTCTAACTTAATCTGTAAAAACATGTTGCATTATTTTTGTGAGGTCGGAACTACGAAGCACGAAATGTTGGCAAATTGACGTATAGTGAGTAACCACAACATTGAGCGAGCATGGAGCAATAGTTGCCATTATCATTATTTTTAGGCCCTGAATGTCATCTGTTGTGCTCGAGGGACAACAGCTTGACAGATAAAACCAAAGAGTTGCCTTGAAGTGCACATTTGTTCATTTGCGTGCGTGCACGCGTCGCAGTTTTGGTCCTGGCGTAAGGACTAACCACAAGATTTCCAGAAATGTAAAGTCGAGCTCTCGGAAGGAACTGTCTATTTACCCCTATTGTATACACAGGGAGTCATGGTCACAAGTCATAGTCAGACAAGTTAGACAGTCACAAACGTCACTGAAGCACTTGTGCGTATCTTGCTCCTGGTGAAGCAACCTTGTGCACACAACCCATTTCGGCCTCAAGGAGGAGAACTTCGTGAGCTCGATCCCTGTGTCAGGGTGAGCCGCTGTAGACGAAATGTTTCCCGAATGGACCAGGTCATCAGCCGTTTTGAAACGTACTCTTTTTGTCCTTTAGAACTAATTGCAATGAAATCTTTCTTGTTTGGGCTTTGTTGGGTGGAGTTGAGCTCATCGTCAGGATAGTATTTCACTGCTGCCTGTATGTTTTCTGGCTTCAGCTTCGATCTGGTGTAGAGGTTCGGATTTGACCACACCCAGGTGTCTGTATTTTCTGTATTTCCGAATGAGGTGCCTACTTGCGGATGGAATCATTTCTTGAATTTCTTGATGAGAAAGGTTCACAGGGAGCAATGTCAGAAGGCGGCAGCGTTCATAGTATGATTCGCAGGTATCGAATGTGTGCTTTAGGTTGCGCAGCCACTCGCGACACGTGTTGCAGGTTTCCCCTGAATGACCAGGTTCCTCTGTAGTGGCGTATGCTATTGTAAGGACAGCAGAAATTGTCCTGGAGATAGCGCCCTCGATCTCCGCTATCTTACGCTTGGCGTAAGACACTCAGCATTGTGCTTTCACTTTCGCCGGAATTTTCAGAGTTGTCACGTCAGTTGTCTTAACGAGTACGTTTAGCTCTTCGACAGCAGTTTGTTCGGGAACAAAATTTGCGTCAGACTGAGATGCATCTGGAGACTCTACGGCGATCTGTTTCAAGCGGTTGAAACAGCTCTGGCACAAAATGTCGGTTTCTCTGATGGATGAGGCTTTTTCTGGCATGCGCTTTCTTAGTAAGGCGACATTAAAATCTTTCGCACATCGAAAGTTCCATTTGTGGGCAATCTTCTTCGTATGCCTTTTTCGGTAGTCAGCGCAAAACGCTCGCTCTGAGCTCCACACATCACTATCAGGGGAGTGTAATACGCGCACGCGTACTCACGTTCGTTCACCAGCAGAGGACTGCCGGGTTGTCGACGACGAACGGAAGTGAAAGCCGACGTTCTCTTATTACTTCGACCTTTCTTAAGCGAGTTGAGCTGTTTCTTGTTAATGTCATTTTTTTAGGGACCAGGTGAGCGCTGTCGTGCTGCAGAAGCGCCGCTTGTGCCGACACGCACCGTCTGCGTTATCACATTACCGATGTGCCATGGGAAGCGATAAATATCCAGCGGTGGATCCTGTACAGCCACCTCCTTTATGAGGCGTACGCAGGCTCACATGCGCGAAACATTTTGAAAGCGATTCCTGCGAAGAGTGCGACTCATTATCGCGGCATGCTCAGTGGCTGGGACCCGTGTAGAAGTTTTTGTGATTTGCGTAAAAAATGTAGTAATAATTTCCTCTTCAAAACCAACTGTTCCTGTTTTATTCCTGACAATCCGTCAATCCACAGAAGACATTCGCGACCTAAAAATAACGATAATGGCAACTATTGCTCCATGCTCGCTCAATGTTGTGCTTACTCACTATACGTCAATTTGGCCACTTTTCGTGCTTTGTAGTTCCGACCTCACAAAAATAATGCAACATGTTTTTACAGATTAAGTTAGAACACCTGCTTGGCTTTAATTCTGGAGAGTTTAAAGAAAATCGAAGATGATGTTTTTTTTTAAATGATCTCCAAAATATTGCATTTTGAGAGACATGTCCTCAGTTGAACATTTCTGGTTAACGTTTGAAGCCACTCTCAAGTATTTCGTTCAGCACACTTTTTCACCAAACATATGGCAATGTTTTAAAAAACTTTGGGACGTCTGGCGTTTATACTTGCGGAGGAAAAAAATCTTACATGTGAGCATTATTGAGCTTTGTGTCGATTTCGCGATTTTTTTTTCTTAACAGAACGACATCAAAATTGCAAAGTAATCATTTTTTCTCAATAAAAAACTATCCGTAGTATGTGGAGAAAATTTTTCGGACCTACAGCTACAATAGTGTTTTTGTAGCGTATCATCGAAATCCCATTTTCGCGAAATCCGGAAGATGCGGTGGCGGCTCAGTGGAGACTTGCGAATTTTTTTAAAGAAGGTGAAATTTTTTCTCGCGAAACCAAAAGTGGTTTTGTGGTCCTGGGGACTCGGACAACAAAATATATTTTTTAGGCGAAATTAAAGGGGGTCGGCGGACATGCACCGACGTTCTTATCTGAACACACCCACCCTATAGAACATTTAAAAACTGCTTGCGCTCTAATTTTAAGACTGTCTCCAACGGTAGACATGAGGACTCCGGCAAAAATGTTTGCTCAGTTTTAGAAATATCGAAAAATGCATCGGAATTTGCGATTGCTTCGGCTTCAGCCAAGAATGCCTCGCCTAGCCGATGGTGGAATGCCGAGTGCACACGGGACTACAGAAGGAGAAAAGCCGCATGGAAAAGTCTCATACATAATCAGAGTCCACAAAATTGGAAAGATTACCAGTTCATTGCGGCAGCATTTAAACGTACTGTCTCACGTGCGAAAGATGAATACGATAAAAAAACACTTTGACTATCTCTCTAAATCGAAAAACAAAAGGGCATTATTCAGTTTCCTTCGTTGTAGAAAGAGGATTCCAATGCCAGGAAACGTAGAATCAATAGTGTATACCTCGCAAGAATTACAGGAATTATTAAATCAATTGGCTCAGGGTCTAGAAAACAGGTTCACAATGCGCCTTCCAAGTTTTGATTATACACCAGCGTTTTCAAAGTACACAGAAATATCGTCTGCCGAATTAGATGAGGCCGTGTTAAGATTGCCAAATGCAGCACCAGGACCTGACGGAATTACGAACACAATGTTAAAAATAGTGCACCAGGAGTTCCCGAATGACCTTTTAAGTCTTATAAATTACTCCATTAGGAAGGCATGGATACCTTATGAATGGAAGATAGCCAAGATTATACCGATGCTTAAAAAGCCAGGGGCAGGCTATAATCTCGACAACATAAGACCGATTGCATTAACATCAAATCTAGTAAAGCTTATTGAAAGGGTCCTCCATGGTCATAATGATAAAATTTACTAACGAAAAGCAACTGTTGAGCCCCTGTCAAATTGGATTTAGATCTGGGTATTCAATATGGCACGCGCATTTGGACCTCGAAAGTCGAATTCACATTGCCCGGCACAGAAAGCACCATGCGGCTTTAGTTACATTAGATATATGCAAAGCATATGACAGTGTTGAACATCCCATTTTAATTGATCGGTTATTGTGCCACGGATTCCCTGCTTATATTGTAGCATGGGTGGCAGAATTCTCGAGAGAAATAGAGTTTTATTGTTTCCAAGACGGCTTATCTTCCGGCAAACACAGGCAGACGCGAGGTGTACCTCAGGGGTCAGTACTCTCACCAATTTTATTTAATATTTTACTGTGCACTATCCCCGTGAAACCAGGAGTGCGAACTTATGTCTATGCTGACGACATTGCTTTTTTTGCTATGGCCAATGTATACATAGCCTTTACAACATCTTGCAGACATACTTGAGTGAGCTCGAAATTTGGCTAGATGGTTTACAGTTGAATCTGAATCCAAATAAGTGTGCTATTCTTGTTTTCCCTGAGAACGACCCAGTGCGCATATCTATAAATTACAAGCTGCACGAAATCCCACAAGTGGATACATTAAAATATCTTGGAGTTATATATAATGAACATCTAAATTGGCGCCCTCATATTGAACATGTTGCGACAAAAGGAGTACGTGCAATGGGTCTTCTGCGCATATTGAGCAGTCGTAGATCTGGCATGAGAAGAAAGGCGCTCTTGATGGTTTATAAAATGTATGTCCGACCGGTATTAGAATTCGGCTGCGTTCTTTTTTCCGGTGCGCCAGCATACAAGCTTCGGCCACTAGTGTTATTAGAGCGAGAGGCGTTACGGTTGTGCTTAGGCCTTCCAAAATATGTTGCAAATGCGGTACTATATCTGGAAGCGCGAACGCCACCCATTTTAGACCGGTTTAACCTTCTTACGGTGCAAACTTTCTTAAGGTTGTACGAATCACCCTCTAACCGTGCTGAAATAATGTTCATCTCCGACCCCGACTTATTCTTCTGTGAGCATTGGCCCAGATACTGCAAACCGCAAATTATATATGTTCAAACATTGCTTGACTCACTAAATGTAAAAATTCGCGATGTGATTCCCATGACTATGGAGCTTAACACTCCAGAAATTATGTACCATGATATTTTTCCGAACCACGCGAAATTGCTACCTTCTGGCATTTTAAATGGGTTGTTGCAGGAGCATATAAAGTCTTTACCAACGAATATTGTTATTGCAACGGACGCATCGCAATTTGAAGAACGATCTGGAATAGGTATTTTCTGCCCAGAACTTTACTGGTCCTTTTCATTACGGCTGCCCGATTTTCTGCCGGTTTTTCATGCTGAGCTTATGGCAATAATGTTATCTTTACGCAAGTTAAGTAGATCAATTACAGTAGTTGCAGTTATAACTGACTCTTTATCTGTGTGCTCCTCTCTTTCTGCATCTGGTGACACGCCTATGCTAAAGCTTTTCAAATTGTTAGTTCCCGCTCATATCCAATGCATTCATTTGACCTGGGTACCTGGGCACAAAGGTCTGTGGCTCAATGAAATGGCTGATTCGCTTGCAAAGGCGTCGCTTATGGCACCGATCATTCGAGTTTTTCCACCAACGGCACACATCACGGTGGCAAGATTTCGTTTTCTAACATTAAGGAAAAGTTTCTCGGACCCAGCATTGACTGCTTCTCCAGAGTACAAGCACCTCTTACATCCCTGGTGCAGCGATCTAGCCAAGTCAAGAACGATGGAAGTGGCAATAACAAAATTTCGTTGCCGCATTACCTCCCTTAACTTCTACTTGCATAGAGCAGGTTTACTATCGTCCCCCCCATGTGTATGTCCTGTAATGAGGAGGAAACTATTGGCCATTTCTTTTTATCCTGCCGCCGGTACTCAACATTGCGGAAAAGAATAGTAGCACCACCTCTTCGCAAACTGGGCCTAGAAGTATCAGAACCTGTTATTCTATATTTTGGGGCCACTGCTCTGGGATACAGCCATAGGGATGTCTTCTACGCCATTGAGGAATTCGTCAGCGAAACCAAAAAGAGTATACAGCTAAATTCTTGCTTGGAACTTTTTATTATCAATAATTATGTCAAAGCATTCTACTACCTATAGTGTCTGCGTATATTAAACTTCAGATATCATTGGATAAGTTCACCCACTAATTGGCCAATCCCCTCCAATGGGTATGAGCCATGTCCAGAGGATAACAACAACAACAACAACAACAACAGTCTGACTCGGACAGCTCGGACGAGACGCTGGTGCCAGGGTCTGTGCCGTCGGGTTTCGGACCCGAGCACAAAGGGCCCGACAGCGTCTGCCTCCAAACGCCTTCGGAGACGGGTCATACTGGAGGCGGGCCCGTTCCCTTCGTCCGAGCAGCGGGTCCGGACAGCTGAGCCACCGTGGAGAACAGTGAGACCGGGAGTAGCCAGAGACACGACGCTGGTGTCAGGGTCGGTGCTGTCGACTTACGGAGTCGAGTACCAAGGGCCCGACAGCGTCGAAAGCGTCTCCGGAACCAGGCTGTCGTGGTTCCTGCTGCTGCCACCCCCGAATCGAGTCCTAGGGCGTGCTGCCAACCTCCCTGCGACGTGCAAGGTGAAGGGGGGTCGCCGGCCAGGTGTGCCTGAAGACGCCGTCCTCAGCGACTCCCGAGAGCTTGCCTGCCTCCTCGTCCGCCCCACAAGTACAGTACCACAAGTGCCATCGCCGCCAATGATGTCAGCGACGACTCCACCGCCCGAGCCACCACCAGCGACTCCATAACTGGTGACTTTGGTTTTTTTTTGGAACGTTCTATGGAACTTTGAGCGCTAGCATAGGAGTAGCCCGGTGGTGTTTGCTTCGGTTACCTGTTATTTTTTCCTTCTCTTTATTATTTATTCGGCTAAAGTAACATTTTTGGGTGTTTTCGAAAATGGCTCCGTTTTTTTTGTTCCGGTCAGAGGTCTTGCCTCAATTAGAGCTGTGCGCCGCCGCGCCGCGCCGCCGCCGCTGCATGTTTTTGCTCACGCCGATCGCGCCGCCGCCGACGTTTCCAGAGTAACCACGCCGCCGCCGCCGCCGCCGAGCAATAATTTCGGCGCGCCGCCCGGTAGTCTTTCATTTTAACCCGAACGGGCAATCGGGGCATAAAATACATCACTTCACTGGGCAAGCTTTTCTCGATGTGTCGGTGTATTTGACTCTCCAGTTCAGCCGCCGCTGATTGGAGGAAGCCAGCAGCGCGCCCTCTCTTTCCGATTCTTCCTCTTCAACGTCATTATGACGTCACGACGTTTTCACAACTCTTGACTCAAAGTAGAGGAACGGAATGCGCTTCAACCACAGAGGGGAAAAAAACAGTCGAGAGCACGCCTAGCATATCTATAAGTCAACCTCCTCTGAAGCCACTACCACTTTCGTGCTCGTGTCGCAATTACCATCACGCTTTCCTTTGTTTTCCTTTTTCTTGGTGAGCTCATGAGTAAGCAAACGAAAATTCACGAGAGCGCGCGCCTCATGTCGACAGACCAACCTGCTCCGACGCCACTACCCCTCGTTCTCTAAGCTCTGGTCAAAGTTTCCAGCATGCTCCTGTTTCATTTTTTTATGGCTGGGGAGTTATTCTCGATGTGTCCCCCTAGTGGACTGTCCATTTCGACCCCAGCTGATTGGCTGAAGTGCGGTGACCAGTGCGCTCCCTGTTTCCGGATCTTCTTCCGGAACATCAATTTTGATGTCACAAAGCTTTCACAACTCTCGACTCTAATGAGAGTGACGGAATGCGCTTTAACGCAACGAACGCAGCGCCCAGACATCAGCTTTTGGGCGTACATCTCGGAGGCTCTGCATAAATTCTGATTGCCTAAGCCATCGAATTATGTTAAATGCTGCCGCCCGTCTAACGCACCTGCGAAGGTCGGTACGCATTCCCTGCATGGTTTTCATACATATATATATATATATATATATATATATATATATATATATATATATATATATATATATATATATATATATATATATATATATATATATATATAATATGGGGTTCAACGTCCCAAAACCGCGGTATGATTGAGGGACGCCGTAGTGGAGGGCTCCGGAAATTTTGACCATCTGGTATTCTTTAACGTGCACTGACATCGCACAGTACACGGGCCTCTACCATTTCGCCTTCATCGAAATGCGACCGCCGCGGCCGGGATCGAACCCGCGATCTTCGGGTGAGCAGTCGAGCACCGTAACCGCTACGCCACCGCGGTGGACGCATCGACGTGGTCAAGAGCAAACATCACGGCCAACCGCTTTTTCGAGTAACTGAATGCACTCTGCCCAAATGGACGGTTGACATCTTCTTCAGATGGACACATCGAGAATAGCTCCCCGGAAGTTGTCATATATATTTCTTTCCTCCAGAAGTCTCAAGAGTATTGCCTGACCTCAACGCTGCGGCGACGACCCAACTTGCTGGATAACATATTCGTGGAGTCTCGGGCAACTACATTGTGCATAGATAAATCAAATACATAAGTAATATATATCGACGGTTTAAAGCAGTTTTCCCTTACTTTTTTTACTCGAGTAAGTTGATAAATCAATAGAGAAGTAAAGGCAATGAAACAATTAGAATAACCGATAGCTGAGCTAGTTTGCAGGTATTCATGTTGAAAAGACACGACGTGAAAACACAAGGGGGAAGTCAAAAGAGTGACCAGTTATCTTTCACGTTGACCATCACGCGCAACTGACTGAGAGGTATCGCCTCTTGCCCGGGAATGCGCAGATAAGTATTTTAAGTGCGGAGCAATTTAAGGGCCCGGGCTGTCGTATGCAGTCATCGCATGCTGTCATCATATGCTGTCGTAGCTTGGCGTAACTCAGGAAAAACCACGAATAGTATAGCCATCTGTCGCATATTGAGCGCACGCTCGCGCCAAGGAGAAGTCTGCTTCTTCTTGTCCTTCGAGCGCCTTGATGATGATATTAAGTGCGGAGCAGTTTAGGGGCCCGGGTTGTCGTATGCTGTCTTCGCTTGGCGTAACGCAGCCAAAACCAGGTATAAAAATAGAAAAAAAAGGAAGCGAGCAAAAAACAGAGAGAGAAATAAAGGGAAAAGAGGAAGAATAAAAAGAGCCAGAAAGAGAAAGAAATAAATGAAGAGAGAGGAAGAAATCAGTAAACATTGAGAAAAAAGAAGAGAAAAAAAGGAAACAGAGAAAAAGAAAGAAAGAGAAGAGGAACTAAAGAGAAAACCGAAGAGAAACAAAGCAGGGTGCCCAACACTTCCTTCAGGATTGGCACCACTAGTGCGAAGCTGTGTTAATATATATATATATATATATATATATATATATATATATATATATATATATATATATATATATATATATATATATATATATATATATATATATATATATATATATATTTGTCTACCTGCTTTTCCGCCGCTGTACTATTTTTGAGTTAGCGGCGTTCGCGGTGTCTTGACAACTCTCTTCTTGTTTGCACGCCCTGTCTTTTTAAGGGCCCCAAAGAAGCCTCTGAAAATACAAAATCGAGCGCGTTATTCTCTCTTGGCGATTCTCTTTTTTTTCGTTTTTTTTTCCCTCCTCGTGACGCGAGAGCGGTAATTCACGTTACATGATTAGGGCACACATTCTCGATTGGTCGATATACGAGAAATATCAGTTGTGAATTGTCTCCTATCCTGATTTGCCATGCATTCGCTCACCCGTTCTTCCCCACCTCACATGATTACCGTCAACTATGAACTTATTTCACACTGTTTTGTCAGTTTCCGATTGCGCAAGGCGAAATAACAGAGTGCAGTCGACAAGCTCGAAATTCTGATGGGCTCAACGCTTAGTGCTCCCATTGTACACGTGCTTTATAAAGAAATAAGTGTCGAGGAGATATGGAATGGAACGAATGGAAGAGGCGCCGGATTATTTGATTCTTCCAACGGACGAACTCTTTACAGCGAAGACAATCCAGCTCTCCAAAAAATAGGCCAACCCGCTTCGACGGTTACTGCCTATTTTTTTATTGCGATAACAATTATATGGACACTCTGTGCAGGTTTTCATTGTCGCCGTCATGTTCCGTATAAAGCTCAAATCGATAACTTTTGTACGCGCATCGTATGCTGTACCCGCTAGTAAAAGTTCGCGAGTGCTAGCGAGGAACACAGCTGAAGCATAGATGAAACAAGCTGCCCATCTCCATCGCACGTGGGGCGCATGCCATTACATCACACCGCGTGCGAGGCCTGCCGTCGGTCGCTCCTCAACAAGAAAGGAAGCCCTTACCGTCTTCCACTGGACGAAGGAGCATGAAGAGACGTCGGAGTAGGGGGGGGAGCTGCCTGGCTCGATATCCGCACCTGTGAACTTGGACTATAAGGGCGCGGTCGCGAGTGCTGGAGCGCGCGCTATCTCGGCAGGCATCAGCAAACGCGTCTCGTATACCCTTCTACGCGCTATCATCTCACCACTTCGTGCTGTGACTACTGATACGACAAACTGCATGAGAACCGCTCCTCTCCCGGGAGCGGCCGTATTCCCATACACCAGTGTTTTGCAGTTTCGCGAGATCGGATGAAAGAGTTATAGCTGATAGCCTTAGTTCGTTATAACATTACGACATGATGCTGTCGCATTCACTGCTTCGCCCTTTCGGGGAAACAGATTTTTTTTTTAATTCAAGGGACAAACTTCTATCCCCACCACCTCTTGAATCTACCCCCCCCCACCCCGCGCGCCGCGCCGCCGCCGATCCGATGAACCCCACGCCGTTGTTGACGCGCCGCCGCCGGAGGTGGAAACACCGGCGCGCCGCCGCCGGCAATATTGGGTCCGGCGCACAGGTCTAGCCTCAATTGAAAACAATAAACACAAACTACCCAACCAAAAACCTGCATCACAAATTGGCGTCCACTACGACAGGACGGAACAGGACGAAGCCATTTTCTTCAGTTCCATGACTAGAGAGTCACCGCTATGAGTACGGCAGAATTCGTAGCGTTGGGCGAGCGTTTGGGGTTAGAGGGCGCTGAATTAGACGCGTGGTGTGAGAAACAGGAAGCTCGAGCGCGTGTAGAGAGGGCCGCAGAACTGGAAGAAAAAGAGAGAGCGCTGATAGAAGAGTTGGAAATTGCAGAGCTCAAGCAGAGAACCCTTCTCCTCAAGTTAAAGCTTGCTGAGACTTTGGAGACGCGGCTGAAAACAGATAGCTCTGTTAAGCCGTTTCTTAGCTCCAATGATGAGTTGGAGGGAGAGTTCAACTCTTTCACTAAGGTTGGCGTTGAATCTCGCCATACCCTTTCATTAAAGCCAGATGCCCGAATCAAGGACGGCATAGAGACTGGCAGCCTTCAAACTAAGAAAAGTTTAGCTGAACGCGACGAAGCAGAGCACAGCTTCACGAGTGAGGAACAGAGAAGTTCCACTAAAAATGACTTGTGCTGTACAACCTCCACGAGGAAAAGCATTTGCATTGGAGAGCCAAAGGTATCTCCTAATAAACCCCTTAATGAAACTGTAAGTGTTTTTGAGAAAAAAGACAGTGAATGCAGTAGGGTGAACTCTGAGGAGGTTGACGTAGGGTCGCCAAGGGAGCTGCATGCTTCGGCATCAGCGGATTCAGGATCGGTCGTGCACCGTGCAAATTACAATCTTGTTAATAAAGGAAGGCTAACTTCACGGGTTAGTGGAATTGGCACGTGTCTATGGGACCCGCGAGAGAGTGCAGAAGGACGTAATAAAACGAAAAAAGTAAGGACGCGAGTGCAGTCATTAGTGCATGATGTTATGGTGCTGCAGCATCAACCAGAAAGAAGTGCCAGTAATGTTCAAGAGCCGACCATTAACTATGCAGGACGCAAGAACAGCGTGTCAGGGTACGGTTCTTGGAACAGTAAAGAAGCCGATGCCACCGACGTGGCGTCTTCGCACACAGGAGGTAGCTTCCGTGAAGTATTGCAGGCCCCGCCATCTTATCGCTCCGGTAAAGGCGTTGATGTGCCTAAAGCAGTCAGTCGAACGCTCCTCACACGACGCGCGGGGAAGCAACGCGTTCAGTTTGGTTTTGACCTTTGCTGGTTTCAGGCCATCAGGTCGGCAAGGCGTCTAAAGATCCTAAAGAACTCCATACAGACATCTCGTATGAAACGCATCCAAGCGTTGCTGGTGCTGTGCCCCAAGTACAACATAGGTACCACGCGCCTTGTCTGGGACGCGATCACTTAAGCGTCAGGGTCAATGACCGATAGCTTTTCTGGTTTACGACGGTGGGCAATTGACTGATACTTTTTGTATATATTTGGTTTTTCATAATCTTGCCTGTGAAGTGATGAGTGCAGTAATTTAGCTGCATAGTGCAATGGGATAAACTAAACTGAGTTTAGTTTTCTAAATGTTTACTCTGCCTTTAAGTGTGCTCAGCTTGAATTGCGTAGTGGATCCTAAGCTGGACATATGCATAGAAAATGACCGTGTGTGCATGTCAAGACACATTACTAGGTTAGCCATAACTCATCGAGCTCCAAGTTTTTTTTATAAAAGAAACTTATCCTGGGGGGGACTCTTGTGATGAGTGAGTGCGCGACCAGTGAGACTGCTCCGCGATGTGTGTTGGTGTTGGTGGCGCAACGGTTACAAACGCGGTGGTGTGACGCGACAGAAGCACCGCGCGACGGACACGTGCGGCACCTAGAAAAAGACGACGACGGCGGGGCATGGCACGTGTGGCCACGGCCAATTAGAAGATGGCACGGCAGAGGGGAAGAGGAGGACGACGAGATGGAAGGCGGCGAATCGGTCTGACTGGGACAGCTCAGACGAGATGCTGGTGCCAGGGTCTGTGCCGTCGGGTTACGGACCCGAGCACAAAGGGCCCGACAGCGTCTGCCTCCAGACGTCTTCGGAGACGGGCCATCCTGGAGGCGGGTCGTTCCCCATCGTCCGAGCAGCGGGTCCGGACAGCTGAGCCACCGTGGAGAACAGTGAGACCGGGAGTAGCCAGAGACACGACGCTGGTGTCAGGGTCGGTGCTGTCGACTTACGGAGTCGAGTACCAAGGGCCCGACAGCGTCGAAAGGGTCTCCAGAACCAGGCTCTCGTGGTTCCTGCTGCTGCCACCCCGAATCGAGTCCTAGGGCGTGCTGCCAACCTCCCTGCGACGTGCAAGGTGAAGGGGGTCGCCGGCCAGGTGTGCCTGAAGACGCCGTCCTCAGCGACTCCCGAGAGCTTGCCTGCCTCCTCGTCCGCCCCAGAAGTACAGTACCACAAGTGCCATCGCCGCCAATGATGTCAGCGACGACTCCACCGCTCGAGCCACCACCAGCGACTCCATAACTGGTGACTGGTTTTTTTGGAACGTTCTATGGAACTTTGAGCGCTAGCATAGGAGTAGCCCGGTGGTGTTTGCTTCGGTTACCTGTTATTTTTTTCCTTCTCTTTTTTTATTTCTTGGGATAAAGTAACATTTTTGGGTGTTTTCGAAAATGGCTCCGTTTTTTTGTTCCGGTCAGAGGTCTTGCCTCAATTGAAAACAATAAACACAAACTACCCAACCAAAAACCTGCATCACAGGCAGGCGTCTGGGGAACCAATAAATAAATATCGACATTTTGCAAAATTCAACGCAGCACCTGAAATAGTCCCATACTCAGCAAAAAGCCGCAGACTACGGGATAAGCTCTCCTCATTCTTCAAATACAACGTGATGTCATCGGCGAACGCTGTCACCTTCACGGTACCACTACCTGGTAGTGGAAGGCCTCGAACGTATGGATCGGCAAGTAACGAGCGCAGGAATGGTTTGAGGCTGAGTACAAAAAGTACAGGGGATAGAGGACAACCCTGGCGAACACCGCGGGTAACAGGAAATGGAGCACTCTCAAAACCATCAAGAAACAACGTGCTGTGTATATTTCTGTATGCATTTCTCAGAAGCTCAATGACGTTTTGTGAGAAGCCAAAAGCTGCCATTACGCTAAATATGATGCTATGTTCGAGGCGATCGAATGCCTTTTCTTGATCGAGTGAAACCAATAGTCCATGTGCTGATCTCGCCAACGTGTATGCAATTATGTCACGCGTAACAAACGAAAGACTATGTATTTCTCTTCCAGGTGTCGAGCACGCCTGATGATGTCCTATTAAGGAAGACATCAGGCTTCTCAAACGCCGAGTGGTAACTGCTGCAAAAGTTTTGTAATCAACGTTGAGAAGCGTAATTGGTCTCCATTCCTCTGGGCGGACTGACATTGGGTCATGTTTAGGTATTAAAAAAATTCGACCATCGCGAAAGCTATCAGGGAAATCAAAGCTCTCGAAGCAGCGGCAAATAACACAGGTGAAAATGGCACCGATGTCATCCCAAAAGGTTAAATAAAACTCGACGGGCAACCCGTCCGGCCCAGGGGCCGAACCACGCTTCATGGAACACAGTGCCTCTTTCACCTCATCAGCTGACGGATTTGCACAAAGCTGTTCAGCTACGTCTGACGGAACCTGAGGCAGTCCACTAAACATTGTGACTGTCTCGGCGGTACCATGATACGCTGGCATTGTCGATCGAGCCATGTTTTCAAAATGAGCTATGAAAACTGATCGATCACGCGCAGGTGGCAACGCAGTGGGAAGGGCTCTGGCAGCCTGAGTTCCCAGCGGACTCGACAGTCTGAGAAGCGAGCTCCTCGCAAAGCGCAGAACCTCGGGATGAGCACATGGATTACGTCTGCAACGCCAAGCAGCCGCCGATAACGACGACGCTGCAATAAGGCGTTGGAAACGACCCCGTAACTCTCGCTGCCATGCACGCATCAATGGAGTTAGTCGATCGACCCGAAGTGCAATGCGTAACTTTGTGGCAGTGTCCGCTAGTTCTTCCGACATACGGCGTCTAAGGGCACGCCCTTCCATTGAGCAGTATAGACGCCATTGTACCTTGAGCGCGTCCCACGACTCTGGGCCGGATCCCAACAGGGAGGCTCGCAACACTCTAGATAAACTGGAGCGCGAACGCGTGTCATGCAGAACGCGGATGTCAAGACGCCAAGGTCTCACTGACGAAGAAAAGGGAAAGCAAGCCTCGAGTGCCACTGGCCGATGATCGGACAAATAAACAGGGGATGATGGTAATGTTACCACATCAGAACGCGACACGTAAGAAGCTAGCGTACTTGGCACGTAGAAGCGGTCCAACCTACTAGACGACGAGCCCCGCCGCCAAGTCCAGGCATACTGTGGTCCATGTACTAGTCTGTACGTATCTATCAAAGAGAAATGCTGGACGAGGCGACGCAGCTCACGTGCGTTCCAGCCAGATCGACCCCATCCCGGACCCTGCACGTCAGCTCGCGTATCCAATACACAATTGAAATCTCCGGTGAGTATGACATGCCGACCGTCAAGAAAATACACGTCCAGGTCACGAAAAAAATCTTTAGACATGGCTGCTTGGGCTGGCCCATAAATACACAAAATGCGTAACCTGAATGACGATAGGACGCAGTCAAAAGCCAATACCCGTCCTATCCCGTCATACAAAACATGATGATCTCGCAAAAGAATTCGGTTAAAAATAATGATTCCAACTCCACTGAAGCGAGATGTCGCGAAAGAAAAGTAACAGTCCAAATTAAACGCGCGTTTGAATGCACGGACGTGGCCAATGGTAAAAAAATTGGTTTCTTGTAAACACAGAACATCACAATGTTCTGCGCGAGCTATGCTGATAACTTCGGCTTGTTTTACAGGGTTACGAGTTTCTCAGTTGAAAAAAACCGACTGCTCGCGCTGCACAACCGTTCACTGGCCACTCCGTATATATGGCAATGGATTTTGACCTGCAAGGTGGTGCCGGTGGGAGATTTGTCCTGTGCGTTGTTGAACAATAAAAATTCGCAGCGTGCGCGTTAACTAAAAGCGGACTGCGGGTCTCTGTGTCCAGTCGGAGTCTTCTGTCTCTCATTGCCCATTAGCAGCGATTGGCATCCCTGGTAGCACAAAACATTGCTGCAACATTGCCATAGTGTTGCCTTTCAATGTTGCTACAACGTGGATAATGTCCGCTTTCAGTAGCATTCCCGCAACATTGACAAGAAACATTGCTGAATTATTCAGGCAACATTTACAAAACATTAAATAATATTACAACAATGTTTATTAACGTTACTTTGGCAGCAGTGTGACATTAGAGAAACGTTTGCGCGCATGCTGCACACCACTAAGGCAACATTGCTGAAACAATAAATAGTGTTACAAAAATTCTTGTTTATGTTGCTTCCATAGCACTGCAAGACTGTAACAATAGAAAAACATTTGCACGCATTCTGCACCTCATTGAAGGCAGTAGTCATTTTAAACCATTCGGTATCCCTGCACTGTCTTTTTGCAGCAAAAAAAGGTGAGCAGGAAAACGAAATGTGTGGAAGAACACTTTATTGTCCCCGAAATCAAGGTCAGCACTAATATTCTGGTGAATCTTCCCTGGTGGGCACGCACATCTGGTGAATTTTCCCTGGTGGGCACATTTGCAGGATTTGATGTCGTTCGGGTGCTGAAAAAAAATATGCATGCGTCTTAACAGAAGGCATTCATAAGGGTCATCATAATTATTCGTGCCCCATCAACATGTCACCGTTTTTAAAAGAATATCTCCACAAAAACTAGGCGTCGAGCGCTTTTCCAGCAGCTATTGATGTCACTCAGGGAAGGGTGCTAGTGAACACGGACTAAAGGAAGGCATACGGGCACAGATGGAAGCGCTCTAGCAACTGGTTTGTATTGAAAATCCGCCGTACATACACATTGCTTTTTTGGCCACATGACAATTTTAGCACACTGAGGTATTTAAGAACACGAAATATTTCTCTGACAACACAATCGATGGTGTGCTGACACATTTCGCCCCTTCGATGACAATGGTTTTTGCTTCTATGATTGCACTTTTCTTTGTGGCGGCTGATTATGCTATAATAAACCACAATCATTGCAGTGGGTCGACAGGTGCCCATCTCTGTACCGAGCAACGTTTTGTTAGTACGTTTTGGTTGTGTGAGTATGATTAACAGCTCGACGCTCCACGAACTAGCTACATGGCGTGCATGGAGTTGGTGAAAGTTCGGACAGTCAACAGACAGAGCTCGACAAATAAAATACGCACACACACAAAAAAAAAGGACTCACCACAGGGGCGTAGCCAGAAATTTTTTTTCGGGGGGGGGGGCACCTCCTTGAAATGGCCGTTTTTCACTATGTATGCCATGGCGAAAAAAAATTTCGGGGGGGGGGGGGGGCACGTGCCTGGTGTGCCACCCCCTGGCTACGCCACTGACTCACCACGTTTGCTGCAGGTAGCCATCGCGGAAGAACCTCACAAAGGTCGTACTCCAACAGAATGAGAGAAATAGCCAGCATGGCGGGCGCTGCGAAAACCGTGTTCCAGGCTGACTTAGGGGTCCTAACGGTCCCTACTCGGCCTCCTCAGGATATTTTGAATAAAGTCAATCTCACTCACTCTAGAACCGTGTTTATGAGCGGCAGGCCGGCAGGCATACTGGGCATACTGAGATACTGGCGGTACTGGCCACCTGGCAGCGGACTAGGTGGCGTTGGATTGTGCCGCATAATTTATTCGCTGTAATGTTTAATGTAAGCATCTGCTTGAAGTGTAAGCTTAATTCTAGGCAAAAAAAAATAATAATGCTCAATAGTTGCGCTCGTTGGCTTGAGCGAGTTTGCTCCTAGTCGGCTGCACCTACGCCGTCACGTCATCTCCGTAGGTGGTGTCTCAAACTTCCGCTGCGCGCAAACAACTTATGGACATCTTAGAGGCCACCTCTAAGATGTCCATAAGTTTATAAAAAAAATGACAACGTTGTCTACCACTACTTATTGTGAAATAAACAGGTTCTAAAATATGTTTTATTAGATGCAGCAGATATGTTGCTTCGTCGTCAATAAATAAATCTCCGAGTTACAAGAACAACTCTCGGAGGCCGTGCTGCAGTGAACATGCAGTCCTGTTTTCCCTTCGCAAGTGCCAGAACAGCCACACACGCAAAAGAAAGACAGCAGTGGCTGCAATTTTTTGCATACTATTTATTTTAAAGTGACGACCGTCGAGATACGGTTGCATCGTGTGCCGCATGCGTGCCGTATCACGAGCCCGAATCTGGGAAGTCAGCATAAACTCGCGGTGCTGTGATTAAATTGGCAGATAGTTTTCTCGTTCAATTTTTCGCTTCTGCTTCAATACATGCTCATGACTAGTGGCAAGTCGCGAAAGCTGAAAGATTAAAAAACGGGTGCATGCGATACGCTTGTGCTTGAAGAAGGTATTGCGATTGTTTTTGCGTGCACGCCCGGTGGCGTATCCAGGGGGTGGCACACCGGGCCCGTGCCCCCCCCACCCGGAATTGTTTTTCGCCATGGCATACAGAGCGAAACATGGCCATTTCAATAAGGTGCCCCCCCCCCCCTCCCCCTTCCGAAAAAAAATTCTGGCTACGCCCCCTGTGCACGCCATTCTTGCCAAGTGCATAGGCCGTGTTTCGATGTGAATGTTGTTGTTACGTTGACGGGATAATGCTGCTGCGTTGTCTATTACCGACATTGCGTTAACATTGTTAAGTAACGTTTCATCAACATTGCTGGAAAGCACCCTATAGTAGCACGAATTATTGCCGCAATGTTGCTGCAATGTTGTGAATGTTGTTGAATGTCGCGCAACATTTCGCAACGTTGTGGCAATGTTGCCAGATGTTGCTCAACATTCAACAACGTTGAGCAATGTTGCGCCAGTAATGTTGAGCTAATGTTGCATTTGGATGTTATAGCAACGTAGGCAAATGTTGACAGATGTTGGCCCATGTTCGGCTACCAGGCTGAAACATAGTCGCTGTAACTACGAATATTTCCTGCAAAACTGGTTTTATTTCTGAGGCATGCTCAAATTTAAACATTGGTCAGCTGCTTGCCCATATTAAATATGTCACTGCTGCACTGCTGGCCGCACTGAGCGCGCGCGTACATGTGCAACCCGCATCGTCAAAATAAATATCTCTGATACCTCGGGCTAAATGTGTACTTGCATAAATTATTCTACTTGAGCGTTGCTTCTAACGCTGCGGTGCCGCAGGGGCAAGCGGTATATATAAGTGAAACCGAAACGAAAGGAGGAGCCTTTGCTGATCAGCGGCAGTCCTACTGTTACTGACATCGTCAATGGCCGCGCGTATAGTTTTTGTGGTTCTCCCACAGATAGATGTGCGCGCTGTTTTCAATCTTCGCGGCGCTCAGCTGAAGAGTTCACATGCTGGCTTAGAAAAAGAATGGTAAGTTTTTTGCGGATCATTCAGTTGTCCGGTTAGCGGCCACTTGCAGAATATTCCGTGGTTTGCTGTTCTCGCTGTGGCTCTTCTCTTGCTATTCAAAGTTCGCCGGCGAACATTGCTCAGGTTATGTGTGCACTGAGTCACTGAGTGGTAGGCGGCAGAATAAAGTGTCGAAGAGCAACTAAGGCTGTCCATTCGGAGCTCGCTAGCTGTTTCGAGTGAAGTGACGACTGTTGCAGCGACGATGACTCGGCGAACGAGTCAGCAGAGCGAGGGGTTATAGTTCCATTTTCTGACCCATCTGCTCGGCTCCCCTCAGTCGCATGGCGCGGTCAGTTTATCTTGCTCATCCGTAGCAGACCAAGGTGATGTATGTGGTTTTACTTCGTCGAGCAAGGAATCAGGCGCTTCCTCCTTGCCTAACACCGAACAGGTGTTTTCTAGCCGCTCTGGAGGTGACGGGACAAGTCCGAAGAGTCGCCCGCTGTTTTTGCATTTGCTTCGTTGAAAATGTGGCTGCGTGTAACATTTTGCAACAGCATAATGCTTTAGTAATCTAGCCACAGCAGGTACATAATGTAGCGTACACCCGTTAGACTTTGAAGTTTTGTACTTCGAATATGTAGATAAATTTTGCCGGGGCTCATGCGTGGCAATGCATTCATCTCCAACCAGTGAAACTGAATGGTGCTTTGGTGTTTTATTGAAAATAATCAATTCGAAAGAGGGGAACATGAGTTGCAGGATGTATTCATTTTTTTTCTTCGTAAGGCTTTTGATACAATTGCAGGTTGAGTGAAATTGGTGTCAGAGATTTAAAAGCAAACTAGCATGAATTTCTCTGACTATGCCGACTTTATTAATCATGTTCCTTTGTCATGCCAATTTAGTTTGTGTACTTTTCTTTTTGTCTCCAGAGAGGCCGTGCGGTGCTGAATTCAGCCTTCATCCGTCACCTTCATTGTTATCCAAACGTTTTCTTTCTAACGTGTCAGTTTTTGTACAGTCAAGATAGCTTCAAAAGGGCAAGTCACTCTGATCTTTGTTCATTCCATGTTGTAAATACTACAGTATCTACTCAAGGGTGCATTTACAGTATTGTTGATGTTAAGATACATTGACGAGTGGCCACATTGTTATGGGCACCAGTCCTGTAGGATTATTGCTTATTTTATCCTGTGCCTTATTCTATCTGCGACATTTCAAAAGATAAAATTGTACTTAAGTTTGTTCATACTTTTTTGTGGGATTACAGTATGTGCCAAGCCTGCCTTTGCAGCTTTGTTAAGAAAACTTGATGAATGGCCACACAGTCATGGGTATTATCCTTGGAAGATTATTGCTCACTTATTCCTGTGTCGCATTTTGTCTAGTCAAAACTGCTAGGATATCTTCAAAAGAATAAGCTTGTTCAAACTATTTTGTGATGTTACAGTATGCAGTATTTTTTTCTTGATACTGCTAGCTTTACTTTAAGACTAGCAAGCAATGGTGCTAATATCTGTTTTTTTTTTGTTTACCTTTTCAGTAGTGGAATCTGTCAATGTGATTTTGTTTATTGCTAGGAGTCAGGGTCTTCATCAACACTGGGGGGCCCTTTTATTGCAAATATCGCACAGCTAGCCGCAACGGGACCCTTATCAAAGATTGCGATCACTACTGATGAATGGAAATGTTTCTGCTATATCGCTGTTCTGGACATGTACATTTATCTTGAACAGTAGGTAAACATATTTTTTGTAAAAAAAAACTGCAGCGTTAATTTGATTCTGGAAATTTGCTTATATGACAGCCTCTGCGTATTTTTTCTTATGATGTGCAATAAATCCTTGCTGTACATATTTTACGTTGTTTAGTCTCAGTGATGAACTCATGTCTAGGAACTTCCATGCCATAGGAAGCTCACCGAAGTTCACCATCGTCACGGCCATCATGGATTAACCTGCTGTTGCTTTTCAAAACTGTATTGCTGACCACATATTGCAAGCACCGAGATGTATTTATTGCATAAGAAACATGAAGAAATCGTAACCATTAACTGGCACCAAGTAGATCTGCATGTAACACAGCTGTTCAAGTGCGGCTGTCTTCATGGCCACTGGTGTAAAGCATGATTACATATGTAAATTTATTAATTTAATTTATTGCCTTCTTTACCATTGGCGGCTCCATTCAGTCACATGGTGTTTATGTAGACTTGACGGAATCGAGACGCGTATGATTGAGGGATCAGGGTGCATGAAAAAGGAGCCGTGAACACCGCACCATAGGCATTGAAATGAATGTGGCTGAATGTTCGCATACGTTGCAACTTACTTGAAGGTTTCTTGTATATTGTAGAAACTTTGAAGAAGCATTGCAACTATATTATGATAAGAACGCTGTGTCTTGAAGCTGAAGTACCCAAAGCTTGCCTGAATATTTGAGGAACATCCAAGCAGCACAGCGAAAATGTCGCAATTAAGTTACTCAAAGGTTGCCGTAATGATGTTGATACATTGAAGCAGCATTGCAAGAATGTTGCATCAACGTTGCTATATGCAGCATTTCAGTTGCATGAAGGTTGCCCTAAATGTTGTAGGAACCTTCAGCAGCATCGCGAAAACGTTGCATCAACATTGCTACATGTTGCAGTTTACAGGAAGGTTGCCTAAATGTTGTAGAAACTTTCAAGCAGCGTTGCGAAAATGTTTCATTAGCGTTGTGGCAATGTTGCCTTTGAATGTTGCGGGAATGCGACCAAAAGCGGACATAGCCACGTTGAGGCAATGTTAGAAGGTAACATTGCCGCAACGTTGTGGCAACAATGCGTGCTACTAGGGCAATGTCACCGTTTCAACAGTTATCAATGTTACAGCAATGTTACCGTAAGTTGTCCAACGTTGCGCAGCAAAACACAACATTCGAAACATTGCTCTAATGTTGCAGCAACATCTTGTGCTACCAGGGATGTTCCAGTAGGAAACACCGCTCCATCACTGCGTGCTTTGCGCCTCCCCAGTTTTCTCTCCTGCGCAACGCTGCGATGAGCGCCAGCGTCAACGCCGCCGCCAGTGTAAGCGTTAGCGCCCGCTGCTTCGCATCTACACATGGTTCCCTTTAGCGGGAGATGGTGCAATTTTTTTTTGCGCGCGTTTTCTCTCTTACTAAGCGTCTTTTCGCCGCAAGCGTGATGTTTTTGGCGTCGTGAAAGAGTAGTTTACCCATACGAAAAAAATCGTTTTGCTCTAAGTGTCCCTTTTTAACGTGGCTTGCGTCCTTGCCTTTTCCTCAGCATGAAGCAACTAGCCCAACAACACGTTTTATTCAGCTACTTTACATTTCGCTTTCTTTTTCTCTTCACCCTCTTTTCGCCCTGACGGCTCTCCACGATTTCGCATTCGCCAACCGCTCGCAGCATGTCAGCGCGGCGGAGTATGGGGGCCGGCGCGTCCTATTTCGCTGCTTATGACGGTTGTTTTCCGGAAGTTGGTTGAAGAAGAGGTCTAGGTCACGTGGTCTAGGTTGAACCACATAGAGTTCCGAACAGTCTATGTTGCCCGGGAAAATTAAATCTTTCTCGAACTCCACTCGAAAGCGGAAGTTTGGGTTAAAGGCCAACTCCGGCGATTTTTTGATCGTGTCAGAATAATGGTGCTTTTATGTCCCTGAGACACTCTTGTCACGCGCCCGATAGCTGAAATGCTCAGCAAATTCGAAAATAATCTTTAATAAGCAAAAAGACGCAATACCGAAACCGAAACCCAACCGAGTGTACTGTCCAAGTATGACGTAGTAGTTTGTTACGAACTGGAAGTCGAGCAAGGCATGCTGGTCCCGTCGGCGCGGAATATCACACGCTCCTCCACAGAGAGCAGAAAATCGCGCGCCAAACCAGCGAAGCGCCGGCCAAACACCGTCGCCTTGTGACCAGCACAATATGCGCTGTAGCGGCCAAAGTTAGCGAAACCATCGGCTGCGTCACTTCCGTCGACCGGCAAACCAACACGTCACACACGCAATGTTGCCAATAATTGTGGGAGGCCGGGTGGGCGCTTGCAGACAATTTTTAAAATTCATTCGCAAACAATCAGCGCATGTCTCAAGCTTGAAATTTGGCATAAATGACGGAAATGTGCAAAGGAACGTACCCAGCGAATTTTACTGAGATCCATTGACCTCGAAAAACCTCCGGGGGTGCTATATAGGCGCCAATTTCGCAAACAAGGATTTATAGGCATTTAGGCGCAAACGCCAAAAATAGGCACTATAAAAAGCCCTTCGTAACCTCTAATTCATGCTCATACAGGGTGTTTCAGCTAAAAAGCACCAAGTGATAAAAAATTAAACACGAGCGTTACGCGTCTCAATTAACGCAGTATTGTTCTCAACCATATAGAGCACCTCAGAATATTTTTTGCGATCCGCCAAGCTCGGCAATTAATAAAAATTACTTAATGAACTTTTTAAATAGTGACTCTAGAGAAAAATCTTCAATGCAAAACTTGTAGCGCTCATCCAGAAATGATAAAATTTTCCATCTGCAGTGAGATGACTGTGCCGCTTAATTTTTTTTCCAGCCTTTGTTTAAAGTGCGCAAAATTCAAAAAAATACCACGTGATTGTCACCTAACGCGCGGCGTTTTTAGTGCCCTCAAATGTAAGTTCGAGGAATTATCAGACTGCTCACCCACGAAGGTCGCTTGAAAAGGCTATCGGTGACTACGATGGACGTTAAGCGATGGTAGGATGTTTATCGTTAGCCTGAAAAGAAAAGGAAAAAAAATGCCGCCGCTGTCTCGAATGCTGCCTACGGTCTCGTATCGCATTCGCACGTGCCGGCAGCTTTTTCGTCGAAGTTTTTTTTTCTATCTTCTTTTTTTTTCTTTTTTTTAACAGTACCATCCTACCATCGCTTAACGTCCATCGTAGTCACCGATGGCCTGTTCAAGCGACCTTCGTGCATGAGCAGTCTTTGACAATTCCACTAACTTGAATTTGAGGGCACTAAAAACGCCGCCCGTTAGGCGGGAATCACGTGGTATTTTTTTGAATTTTGCTCACTTTAAAGAAAGGCTGGAAAAAAAAATTAAGCAGCGCAGTTATCTCACTGCAGATTGAAAATTTCATTATTTCTGGATGAGCGCTACAAGTTTTGTATTGAAGATTTTTCTCTAGAGTCAAAAAGTTCCTTAAGTAATTTTTATTAATTGCCGAGCTTGGCGGATCGCAAAAAATATTCTGACGTGCTTTATATGGCTGAGAACAATACTGCGTTAATTAGAGACGCGTAGCGCTGATGTTTAATTTTTTATCACTTGGTGCTCTTTAGCTGAAACACCCTGTATATTAAGTAGTCCGACAGGAACGCAAGGAACAAAAAAAAAAAAATTGGGGGGACCCCTATAAGCTTCACCTTTCAGAGTTGAACGCGATAGCGATATCTTGTCCCTATAGTGCGTACCTCAACCACTTAGTGCATACTCGACATGCATGCACCACTACGAGGTGTTAATACGTGCAATAACGAGTGTGCCTTTTGTAATGGGTGGCCGGCTTTAAACCACGAAGTCGCTATGATAGTCATATGTTCTGACGTCCGATGGCAATGTACGCTTGTACCACGCAATATTGTTGCGATATTACATGTTATATTACGACGCCTATACACAGGACGCGTGTGTTTGTGAAACATGAAAGTTATTTTCACTGCATTTCCAAGCAGATGAAGTCATGTATTTCGAGGCAGAGGTGCGGTAGAACACCTGCTTGCCTCGCAGAAGACCTGGGTTAGATCTGGAGCTGTGCACGGGCCGAATTTTAGATCCCGGCCCAGGCCCGCTGACTGCGTCGAAAGCCCGCCCGAGCCCGACGCTAGAGGGCTTCGAGCCCGTCAGGCCCGGCCCGACGCACTAATGTAAAAGCCCGGGCCCGGCCCTGTGCGGCCTGACATTATCAAGGTTTGCTGCGGAGACAAGGTGTCGTTTTCCTATAATACGGCATTTTTTTTTTCATCATATCAAAGGGAAACAGGCAAACCAAACGACACATGACAGTCACTATATCCAATAATTACAAGTTGTCGTGAAAAAATAAGCTGTCCAATGATTCGGGCTTCAATGAAGTGCGGCGTTTAAGATTCCTTCGCTGCTCACACTGGTTGCCGGAATTGCCAATATGTTTTTCGGAACCATAGCAAGCTTACAATATTTAGACCGTCTGTTCTTTCAGAAGTTAAGTACATCAGATGTAGGAGAGGGATTATTCCGTGTACAGATCACAGAGCTCATATTGTGTGACATCGCCCTCACCCCCTTGCGTTTAAAGTGGTTTAGGGAAAGCAGAAGCGAGAAAAGGGTTGGGGAGCGGAAAACAGTTCGGGCACAACGTCTATATCTTGGGCTTGATTCGGGTTTTGTATCTGGCCCGGCCCACCCGACAAAAAAAAAAAATGTAGCCCGAGCCCGGCCCGGGCCCGAGATGAGAATACGTCGGCCCGCCCGAACCGGCCCGCGGGCCGGGCTTCCCGGAGCCCGTGCTCCCGTGCACACCTCTAGTTCGATCCTCACTCGGACCCTGAAATTTTTATTACTTATTTTATTTGCATCGTTCTCGATTCCTCGCTCACAACCAACGACGCCGACGCCGCGAATTTCTGCGAAACGAGCTCTTTAACGCTATCGCGTTAAAAAACTGGCATTTGCCTAAAATCCAGAGCACGCCTATCTCGCGCCCAGGCGCCTAGGCTCTCGGCGGCATACTCTCGCACCCAGATGCCACGTTTTTTCTGAACTGCCAAGGCATGTATCTGTTACTGTGTTACATGGCAAGTGGCGTGTCTGGGACCTTAAAATACGAGAAAGCGCCTATTCACGCCGCTCCCGCTTACAAGAAGTCGTCTGGGCACCACTGCGCCGTCTTTGGATGCGAAAACAATCAGAGCAAGAGGAAGATATCACTCAGCACTGTCTGTGAAGATGACAACACATGGGAATCGTGCCGGTGCGGTGTTTTCAGATTGCACAGATTTCCATCCGCAACGAAAAACGCCGAGCTCCTCCGCCATTGGATAATTGCAATCAACAGGAAAAACTACGAGCCCAGTAAACGTGTACGAGTATAGTACACTTACTGCGTGTATTCAAGCGTGATGCCAGCTATTTCGCTTTGCAGCAGTAATTTGCGTGCAGTGTGCCTGTAGTATGCGGCACCAAATCATTGCCGTACTGTTTCGCAGGCTGCATGCCAATAATAGGAGATATTACGACTCACGCGTGCACGCAAACTGCGCACGTTTAGTACAAATGTAACGGCGTACTATCGCGATGCAAAGAAACGTAAACAGCGGGAAGCGTGGCTTTCGACTCAGTCGAACTGCGACATGCCTTGACTGTCGCTAGGTTAATCTGTGATTTCAGCCGGCGTCCCCGTAGTACTATAAAATCTTGCTCTGGCTGACACTTTCGCACCGCGTGTGTGTTCCGAGTGCCAGGAATGACTGGCAAATGATAAACACGTGCGGTGCATGAGCGCAAGCCGGAGCGTGATATACGGTGACGCCGGCTGAAAGCACAAGTTTTGCCTAGCGATAGTCAAGGCATGTCGCAGTTCGACTGAGTCGAAAGCCACGCTTTCCGCTGTTCACGTTTCTTTCCATCGCGATAGTACGTACCTGATAAAGTTGCTTCCGCAGTCTGCAATGCACGTGCTGTAGACATTCCGGACTGTCCAGGAAGGTCGCCTCGACGTTTCACAAGAAAACAGCATACATTTCCAGGAGAAGAAAAGCGCGGAACATGCTTACAGCCAGACTCGGGTTGAGAAGTTTCGCGTTTGAATAGACCTCTCCCGGGGTACGTCACAGCGTGACGTCACCGGCGCACGTGCAAGGCGGTGGTTGGCAAAACACCACCGCTGGTACCTCATTGAGGTACAGTCGCGCGATGCTTGGGGCACGCTTTTCTTTTTGTTTTTAAGCTTAAACTTCATCTTGATGTGGCAAGATTAGTTGTGGTATGTGTCAGAGATGATCTAGGTGTGGGGTAAACTGCATGACGGAAAACTTTGCCGCGCTGGCTGGCTGTTTATCATGAAGGAGTGAACACACGTGGCGGCCTGTGCGAGGAACAGCGGCATCGTCTTCAAAAATCTGCAGCGTTTATTGTGGCGTGTAGTGTGCGTTGAAAGGCATCGACAATATTGGTTGACCTTTATGGACGGTAAAACTGAGGATATTGTGTGTGCATGGTGTGTGCTGTGTGAATAATGATGTGTTTTGTTTGCGAAAACATTGGCACTCGTTGTGGGCCGGTGGCAGTAACCGGTTGTCGACGGAACGTCACGATTCGACATTTTAGTCAAGGTAAAAAATGCATTCCACGCGATCATCTGCGAGTGCGTACATCTCAGCGTTTGTGCTGCGTGCAGAAAAAGAAAGTGCATGATCTCCGGGCGGAAAGGTACGACTACGCATGAGCTATTAGCATGTTTTAGCACTGCCGAAGCTGCATATACGCTTCTAAATCGCGAATACGCAAACCCAGTAAATGTATAACTACTATTATCGGAGACCTCATACGTCTTAATGAGAACAGCGGTCATTCTTGTTTCTCATATACTTGGTACCTTTACGGCTCGATCTTTACGAAGTGACAATGCGCATTACAAGTTTGTGTATCGGATCTAAAGGAGCAAAGTAAGTATACAAACACGTTGCAGGCATCAGATACAACGAGGTAAGTGTGCAAGAGATTATGTATCTAATCAACTGATCGGGTTTAAAATCGCATAAATGTTCAGTGGGTTATGAGGAACGGCGTAGAGGAGAACTTCGTTTTAATTTTCACGAGGATCTTTTAACCTCAGCCTAACGCTCGGTAAAAAGTGTTTCCTTCTTTTTTTTTTTCGTTTTTTTTTCATTCTTCTCCGATCAGAATTTTGCGCAGTGAGAATCTTATTCGTGACCTCGCGCACAGTAGCTCAAACAAATGCTGCCGTCAATGCTGCATCTCGTTTAAAACTGCAGTGCACATGTCGCGACGTTAATTGAGTACGTACACATCCATGTCATGCAAATATTTTGCAAAACGCCAGTCACCGTGAACATGCAGAACCTTCGCTTTCGAAGAGGATAAGATTTTTTATGGCTGCCATCTACGACGAGCAAATCGCCACAAGCTGTGACTTTCGAGAATAGCAATTCGCAGAAACTTCAGTCGAATGAATGCAGACACACCCAGCGCTGCTATGCAGAAAGATCCCGCCGACGGGACTTTCTTGCCAACCAGCACCTGCTCCGAGGGAGGGGATTGGGGGCGGGGTGCTCGCAGTGACGTCACGCTGTTTGCAAACACGGCCTGCTAGCCTGGCAGTTCTGGGTGTTGCTCCGCCGCGCTTGCGACAGATGGCGCGACGTGCTGCCTACATATGGCGGTACACACTGAACTCGCTGTGTTCTGGTGTATATACCAAATCCGCAAGTCGAAGCACGTCAGCACGCGGAACTGAAATGTACAGTTTGATTAGAGCTCTTCCTTTAGATTCAATGTTAGGGGGATAGCGCGAACGCAGTCCCCCACTACCAAAAATTGCATGCCCCATCTGCCCCAGTTTGGGGTAGTGGCAGGGGTCAGCACGGGCGCAGTGCAATGCCCGCGCCTCTCTCTGGGGGGCACCGCCATGCTGATCACGTTCACCCCGGCAACAGGTAAGTATGCCGCATTAGTGTTTAGACCTCGGTGCGCACCACTGACGGCCTCGTAGAAAACTCGAGTCAAGTGCGGACGACGGTGGAAGAATACTCATCCTTTCCCAGTTAAATACAACGAGCACTTGAAGGAGTTCACCTAGTATAGTAATCTGCGCAGTCCTGTTAAGTTAATATGCACTTAACTGTAAGGGATATCAAAATATGAGCGAATATCACGCCAACTTTCGCAAAAACCAGCGACAATGACCTGTTCGCCACCAGAGGCGCCACCACTGCGGTCATTTGTAGAGGTGTGCGCCGGGTAGAGGTGTGCGCCGAGACGTCGGCGCGCCGCCGCCGACAGTTTTCGCTGCGCCGCCGCCGCCGACGCCAACTGATCGGCGCGCCGCCGCCGCCGCCGCCGACGTGTTCTCTCGGCGCGATCGGCGCGCCATTTAAGTACGATAATTTTTTTTTTCAGTAAGCCTACCTTTATTTGACGCCTTCTGCCACCAGTAAATATTCGGTCTTTTCTTAATTATGCCCACTCGGCAAACGCATCGCAATTGATTCGCCTGCTGCTTCAAGATAAATAACTGGACCAGAAAACTTGTTCGGTGCTCTTAATAGTGTGGAAAGGTAGTGTTGGATTCCAAAATAAACGTGAATTTTAAGCTACTTTCGAGCTCACCGTAGTTAAGCGAATCCAAGTCTGTGACAAGCGGCAACGGTGGTGTTTGGCGAGGACTGTTGACATTCTTGGGCTGACGAGTCTGCTACCTCTCACACAATATGTATTATATGAGGCGGGCTTTGAATAGTAATAAAATGTGTGGAGAGTTGGTGCTGGAATAACAATAAATATGTCTGTGAAAGCGAGCCAAGTAACAACGGCAGTTCAAAGGGGAAGGGCAGGGGGCTTGGAATGGAGAGAGCAAGAGCTAGCTATTTGGGGCATATATATTTAGAAAGAATCAGTTTAAAAACTGGAACACATGTCCTATAATGAATAAAGAAAGGGAAAAGGACAATAGATGAAATGATTTGTCAAACAGAAACGATCCCAAACCTATAGGTTGGCAGGTTCAACAAGGTCGACAATTGGACGAGATGGTGATCACAATAAAGTTCGTGTGAAGTAACGCACTGAACATGAATGCGGACGTATACCCTAAAGTGTGTGTGTATAATGTCTTGTGTTTCCTCCACTTTGACCTGCACTCAATGCGATACTCCGCGCCAGACTATCAAACCGAGTGCGCCTTTCCTTCGCCTGTTCTACCTGGGACTCAATTCGACTAATTAGCGTACACGCCGATTTGTCACAATCGTGTTTGAAACAGGACATCACTAACGTAGGTTGCTGGGCGAGTTGGTTCATAATATTCAGAAGAGGAAACCAGCGAAAGACACGAAGACATGCAGTGAAGGAGAACAACCAGACAGTACAAGCGCCGGACTTCGAACTAAATGATTATTAC